>JAQIVE010006814.1:0-11119 GCA_034698285.1 Sminthurinus bimaculatus | reverse complement strand
CTCTATTTAAAAAGCACAACGATCGGGATGGCAAAATACCATGAATATCCAAACATGGAATGCGAGATAATTGAGGATATATTTGAATAACAGAGTCTTAGTTTCTGAGTATTGGAACTTATGCCCAATGATGCAATGCAAATTATGCAAAAAGGCTGGATATTGGATATCCCATAGAAAAAAATCTTGTGAAAACTCTTACAAAATTGTGACACGATTTTGTTCAAAAATCTGATACATTTTTCATGCGTTTTTGATGAAGTATCATAAAAATCGTATCAAAAACTGTCAATCTCTTCAAATCGCATCATGTTTTCATGAGATTTGATGAGATGGCTTCTAAGGGATTATCTATGCAGTTTTACAAGGCGTGCTAAGAATTCGGTAAAGATTTCCTTATTTTTTTTCCATTTTGCTTAATCCTTAATTTCCAGATAAAGAAATTCAAAAATCTAGACTATTTCCTTGGCAACCAAGACGCGAGGCAGGTTGTGCCCGGAAGTAAAATGAATGGCCAGCTCTTTCTCGTTTTTTGCAACGACCCCACAACCGCTGACTGTACACTTAAAATTGGGATTTTGTACGATGGTCCCATGAACTAGTCGCTGGTGAGTTTTCCAGTAGGCCTTCCTCGTGGCCGCGTACTTGCACATGGGGCACTGGAACGGCCGAATTTTCCAGTGGATTTCTCTCAGATGGTGGGTCAAGGGCGGCTTCATGTTCGCTTGGAATTTGCACCCCGCTTCAGCACACTTGTACGGAGTTTCTTTCGTATGGCCAGGGATGTGAGATGCGAGACTGCCGGAGTGGCGGAAGGTTGAAGGACAAAAATTGCATTTCCAGGGCCTATCTTCCGAGTGGACTTTTGTATGCCTATTGAGTAGCTCCTTTCGATTAGCCATGTAGGAACAATCCAGCTTGGGTCATTTCCAGGATTTTTCGGGGTTGTGGATCAACAAGTGTATCGTCAGACTCCTGTTGTTACACGGGAGGTGATAGGTAATTACGGTAAATGATAGAAAATGGCAAGAGTAAAAGAAGGGCGATGCGTGCTCATCAAGAGCACAAGTCCGAATGCCAGTTTATTTCAATGAATTTTAAAGGTCGAGGTCAGAGTTTGGGTCATATTTCAATTGGCCCAATCATAATAATTATTGCAGCAACCTTCGTTATTGGAATCCGATTTCAATATTCGTTTCTCTTCCATACAATATTCAACAATCCAACAACTTGTCATGACGACACGTTGACAATACATGTTACGCCAACAAATAAAAATAAGTCAAAGCACAACTTAGCATTACATTAGTTGGACGATATTAGTTAAATGGAAATTTAAATAAAGGTGATGACGAGGTCCACAATTTGAGAAAAGACAAAATCGCAAAAGTTAAACGTGACGAGTCTGTCCATGAGCCCAAAGTTGCCATCTTGCACTCCCAGGACTGGTATTGAACGGACAAATCGGCTGTGTCGAACTCGCACCAATTTGTCCCCGCACAGCTGAGCAGACTCCATCAATATTGCTAGCTTGATCTCCTCGATGCCATCTGTTATGCGGTAGACAAGGCCGAAAATGGTGTTGTAGATGACAATGCCCTCTATGAAACACATTCCAAATAACCCGGCAAACGCGTACTGATCCAACCGCAATGCCAGAATGGCTCCGAAACCTCCCAAAACGGCGGCCAGCAAAGCAATGATTTTGATAAGGTAGACCACACGACACAAGCCCTCATTAAACATATGAATGAGGAGGTGAAGATAGTGAAGGGCTGAGCAGGCATTTTCAATTCCCAGAGCTCGTCCCATCGTCCCGTTCCTGAAAAAATCCGCAAAAAAATCATATTTTCGGAAGAAAAAGCAAGGATTCTTCGACTTTGTGCGTGATTTTTTTAAAATTGATCTTACTGGGCGCCATTCTCAAATTGCTTAATGGTCGCTTCCAAGTTCTCCATGGTCCTTTGTGTAAATAGAAGTATAAAGTAGACTCCAAAGTGCATAACATACACATAGAAGAAGCCCATCAGAAAGTCAAAGAGGACCAGGGAACCATAGAAGAATACGCCTAGCGTCGTTGGAATCGTCCAGTAAGTTTCCACCCCTCGTTTGATCATGTAGTAAAGGCTGGAGAAGAGAATGGGATTGGCCGGGTCTACAACCTGGAGAACAGGGACGACCAAAACGATGGCAAACATGATGAATGGAAGGTAAATAAGGAAATTCTGTCGAAAAGGTCGTCTCAGTGTTGATTTGATGAAAGAAATTTCCGGTAATTTTGTAGCTCCTGACGATTCTACTTAAATACGAAATACAATTTGTGCTTAAACAGGTTGCCAAATTAAACAAAGTCAAGTGATTCATGTAAGATACATCTTACCTATTGCAAGGTCATGAGACTCCGCAAGGGCCTTGTCGACGAGCATCCAGGTGCTCCACTGCTGTGAGATGCTATAAAAGTAGCAATACGTTGGGAGAATCCAGCAAGCAATGAACAACACAATGAGAGAAATCCGTAAAACTTCCTGCTCCCAGTTTTCCATCTGTACAATTAAAAACATGGTCTGCACGGTGGATTGAAGGAGGTGGCTTTTGATGAAAATTGCCCATGCTTGAACGATGAGTCGACTCTTTGCTGAACCTTTGTTTGACTCAATTCTTTTGGTCTCCTTATTGAAAGTAAAAGGCCATATCTGAAAGAAGTTATTGAGACGACGAATGAAGAAATTGTATTTCAAGTTTTCGTTTGTGATTCCGCGTTCTCTGATCATGTCTTTACTCCCTTCACTTTCGCTCTTTTCTAAATCGCTTTTGCCATCCAGCAGAAAATCTACCACAGTGGCTTGACGGCGATATTGATTTTGTTGCGGAACATGACTTGATTTATTACGTTGGCTTCCTAGTTGTCTTTGCTTTGAACTTTGACCCTGGTTGAAATTCGGAGGTGTTCTTTCGATTGGTTTTATCTCGGTTGCCTCTGTTATATTTATTACTGCAACCCTGTTTTCTTGGTTTTCCTGATTGTTGTCAGAGGTTTGGTCGATGACTACCTTCCTCCCACGAGCTTTTGTTTTTAAGCTCGGAAACTTATTCCCACCAAGCTGATTTCCTCTTCTACGTTGAATTCGCATCCTAACAATTCAATTGGGCAGTGAATAAAATTTTCAAAAATAATCACATTATACTATTGCCATGTTTTTCAAAAACTTGGGATACAACACAAGCCGACAACCAAACATTTGTCTCGTACAAACATCCAAAATCAAATGAAGCAATTTTTCAAATGTTTCAAAAGTTTACCTGATTATTTCTGAAATTCTCAATTGTGTGACCGTTTTCCACCCTCCATAAATAGTACTCGAAGCCATCGAACTGGAACAGTCGTCTTGCGACACGAAATGGGCCACAGTTTTGCAAACCTTGGCGAGGTGCGTCAGTTTTTGATCCGTTTCTCCATTTCTAAACCCAAATATTAACTATGAATGATGACTAAATGTAAATTTAAAATTTATTTTACGGTTACATTTCAAACTTTGCAAAGTGCATAAAAAATTCTATCAATTAGGATGAAAATCAATTTAGGAATACGACAACGGGAAAATGTTTGGGTATTTCGGGGCGAATTCTGCCGAAAATCTCAAAGACCTCGGATGGTCACACTGGCTCAATGGAGAGAAAAGGTCAGTCGTCCTAATAATTTGAATCAAAATCAAAAAATTCAAAAAAAGATAAAATTTAACGCCCCTTAAATTTTTTTTACATACCCTGAGAAAAAAATCTCATCAAATCTCGTAAAAAATTGACAATATTTGACAATTTTTATAAGATTTCCATGTTATTTATTCAAAATCTGATAAGAATTGAGAGGAAGATTTTGGACCAAAATCGTGTCAACACTTTATGAGATTTTTTAAGGGTTGGTAACGTGTCTTCATATGTATTTGTAAACAGGGAAGAGCGAGTGATTTACCGTTTATTGGAATATCCATGGGCGGATTTGAGCCAGGGTGTTCAGACCTTTAACTTTACCTCGGATGGAAAGTACGCCCGTTGGTACATGCAAGTGTCCGTGTCTGCTGCCGGCGAAGAGGATTCTCTAGAATTTACACTGTACAGAGTTTCACGAGATTTTCAAAACAAAATTTAAATTTGCTTTTTAGACGTCCCCTTTGAAAAAATCTTGTCAAATGAAACTTTGATGAACGTTTGACACGGTACACAACTTTTGACGAGCGTTTGATAAGGTTCACAATTTTCGATGAATGTTGGACACGGTACACAATTTTCGACAAAAGTTTGACAAGATTCACAATTTTCGATGAAAGTTGGACACGGTACACAATTTTCGACAAAAATTTGACAAGATTCACAATTTTCGATGAACGTTTGACAAGATTCACAATTTTCGATGAACGTTTGACAAGATTAACATTTTTCGATGAACGTTTGACAAGATTCACAATTTTTGATGAACGTTTGACAAGATTAACATTTTTCGATGAACGTTTGACAAGATTAACATTTTTCGATGAACGTTTGACAAGATTCACAACTTTCGATGAACGTTTGACAAGATTCACAACTTTCGATGAACGTTTGACAAGATTCACAACTTTCGATAAGAGATTGACAAGATTCACAACTTTCGATAAGAGATTGACAAGATTCACAACTTTCGATGAACGTTTGACAAGATTCACAACTTTCGATAAACGTTTGACAAGATTCACAACTTTCAATGAACGTTTGACAAGATTCACAACTTTCGATAAACGTTTGACAAGATTCACAACTTTCGATAAGAGTTTGGCAACATTCACAATTTTCGATAAAAGTTTGACAGCATTAACAATTTTTGATAAAAGTTTGCCAATAATCACAATTTTCGACTAAATTATGACAAGATTCACAATTTTCGATGAAAGTTTGACAGCATTCGCAATTTTTGATGATGGTTTGATAAAATTTGACAAGATTCACACTTTTAAATGAAAATTTGACAACATTCACAATATTTAATGAAAAATTGATGACATTAGACAAGATTTAGGGATTTTGGTGAAAATTTGTTGACCTTTGACAAGATTTACGGATTTCGACGAAAATTTGATGACCTTTATCAAGATTGACAATTTTTCGTACGATTTCGATGAAGTATCTCAGAAAATTTATCAAAAGTTGATCCAAACTCATATCGACCATATCGAAGATGATCGACCAAAACATTGTCAAAATTTCATTCAAATTTTCGACCGGATTTTTTTCTTAAGGTACCATCGAAGCGAAAAGAGGCAAAAACGAGGCAACAAGAGGCAATAAAACGATTGGGTAAACGAGATGATTTCAAGGATATCTAAACTTGGTGAATAGTTTTAAGATAATTCGTTGTGCCTCTTCTCGTCTCGAGTGACGGTTTCTTAATTTAGGTTTACTTGCACGTTTCTGCATTAGTTTACATACCTTTAAATATATAGAGACGGCACAGTTCTGCCCTGGAAGACGACGGGATTTGACGACCGGGAATTTTACGACTGGTCTGGTAATGAGGGATTCACCGACGGCAATCACACCATCACGGTTCGGTCCAAGACGGCGTCCACGAATCCCGACATTCCCCGGATGATCTGCCAGGTGCTGCTGCACGAATTCGGGAACGAGGCAGAATTCCACATGGACAACAACTACGTCAGTGCGTATCCAACCTGGGATGAAGATGGAGAGTTCGTACATCGTACATACATAAAATTCAAATTAGGCGGAATTAAAGAAAGGGAATCTTTGTAATTTGTGAATTTTTAAACCTTGCCTCCATTTTCTTAGAAAACACCTGAGACCGACGTACGAGGGCTGCCTCATGCGCAACATGACTCACCCGGAGCTGTGCAGCATTTGCAAGGAGGAGCTTTGGCTATCCTTTTTCCAGAAAGTTCATCTCATCGAAAATGTGACCATCGATAAGAACCCGGATGACCCTCAATCACACCGGGTAACTTTAAACACCCTCCAACTCGCCCAGTTTCGACCTCCGGCAAGCCAAATTGAAGGCGAGGAGATTCGGACCAAGTGGTTGCTCAACGATGCTGAGCAAGGTGAAATGGTCAACAAATTTCAGATTTCGGCCGGCCCTGGATCCTGGCGAGTTGAGGCCCAGTTCGTGACCCCGTAAGTTCGAAACGATGCCAGGGGTCATCTCAAAGACTCTGCCAACTTTACTATTTAGGAAACTGTATGTAATAAAGGGTCGCGGTTAAATTTTTTTGGTGATGCAAGAACTTGCACCGTAATTCACTGGCATGACTCTAAATATCCATAATTGCTTTCGTGATAAATAGATTGGCATGTCCTGAGTCATGATTGCCTGCCGGTGTTGGTTATTTTATTGCGCGTTGTTTGGGCACCATGAAAAATAAGCAATGTTTTTGAAAACATAAATGGGCAATTTTTTAAAATTGCTGCACGATTTGGTAAAATAAAAAAAGCAGGTTAAATTGGCTTCTATTGTTGTCATACGCTATCAAAAACGCAAGAATTACTTTTTTATGAGTGTAAGCATTGATTTTACATTGATTTTATACACTTTTGTAGCCATTGTTACCCGGGTTATGGCCGGGAAAACAAATTATTTGCTAGACTTGGACGCCGCTTGAGCACATCGCATTGACAAGTCAACAAGTTTCTCGTAATAATAATTAACGTAATTATTTAATTCTGGGTATATGGGCAACTTTGGGCAAAAGTTACCCTAACCACATTAATCACAATGGTCTATTTCGTATTTACATGAAGTACGAACTCTTGCATTTTTTTGCAAAATTAGTTACAGTCAATTATGTTTTGCCCATCTTAAAAGCATTGTAAAAAAATTAATCATCGAACTTTGCTGTTAATTTTAACTAAGAAATACTAGTTGAATGGGCTTAATATTTTGGGAAAACGTTAGTTGGAATGTTTTCTTTCTAAATAAACTAAAACTAAACTTAAATCCAAACCTCGAAAATTCGAATTAATTCCGTTTTTTATAGAAAATCGACCAGTGTGAACCGATCGGGACGAAATTTTTTGTTTGATTTAAGGGAATGGGCGACCAAGTTGATGCTGACATATGTCGCGAAAAAGACTGTGAAGGGAGAGTCATTGTAGAATTTCAATGCAAAAATATAAATGCATTCTTGCATTTACTTTCACGCTCTCGATTATCCGAAGTCGTCGGATAATCGAGGGCGGGATAATGGAGGTTATACTGTAAAAGTCAAAATTCACATGGATGAACGAATATTTCTTCTAGGTACTTAGAAATTCAAAAATCAACAAAAACCAAGAAATTCTTTATTTACCGAAAACAGCTGCACATTTTTTTGAACAAAATGACAAATATTATTTGTAATTTTTCTTCCCTTAGAAAAATATCGTATCAAGTGTTATAAAAACTTGATGAGGTTTGACAAGTTTGACCATTTTCGAGGAGTCATAAAAAAGTTGGTTGTTAATTTTGGCGGATTTTTCAAAAATTCCAGCACTCACAAATTCAACGCGTCCAGATGATTTATGTACTTCC
The DNA here is from genome assembly GCA_034698285.1 of Sminthurinus bimaculatus. Taxonomy (NCBI): domain Eukaryota; kingdom Metazoa; phylum Arthropoda; class Collembola; order Symphypleona; family Katiannidae; genus Sminthurinus; species Sminthurinus bimaculatus. The sequence goes on along the minus strand of JAQIVE010006814.1, from coordinate 3,564 downwards.
TACTTTGGTTCGGAGGGCTGGAACTGATAAATTATTACTGAAAAACAAAAAAAAACAAGCTCACTATTGCACGAATACAAGCAAGACTTATAATTTGCATGCACGTTATATTTAAAAACGTTGTTAATTTGAAGCAGCTAGCGAACCTGCATAAGTAAGAACAACACTCGTCAGCTTTGTCCATACAAGTACACACAACAAAAAAATCCATTAAAATTACTGCAGATTTTTACAATAATAATACTAAATATTAAATGTCAAACACTATTGTACCTACATTTCCGAGGAATCCATATGTAATGGTAAAAACTAGGCCTTGGAGTCCCACATCGTTGTTACGAATTTGGTCCACTACAATTTGCAATGATCTCTCGCAGTTAAAATTGCCCGCCTTGATTTGCGCTATTTTATGGCGCTCTCTTTGGCACCACAAAGAAATTACGTTGAGCTGTAATGCATAAAAATACATCCTAAAAAGATCTTATCAAATCTCATAAAAATTTGATGAGATTTTCATGATATTTCATCAAAATCTGATCAAAATTCATTAAACTTGCATAATTTCTTAAAAACCTTCGCATGAGCTTCAGAAGCGACGATGAATGTTAGAAGCCATAAAAAGCCATGCCAAACCAAATCTATGGAGAGAACAATATGTGCAGACGTCAATTGCTTCAGGGCCAAGGCAAAGTATGGAAGTTGACCGAGTAAACTGCCCAACAGAATTGACCCGGACACCTTGTTCATGTATACACTCAGCTCAACCAACTGCTGGAACGTTTGGGGCATCTATTTGGTAGGTACAAAACTATTTTAAAGGTCACCCGTGGAAAAAATCTTACCAAATCTGTTGAAACTTTGATGAGATTTTCACCAAAAACCTGTCAAAGTTTCATGAGATTTTTTGACCAGACTTTTTTCTAAGGGCAACACAAAAACTTATGCCACAATAATATGCAGTGTAACTTAAAATGTCACCCAGCTGCGATAGTAATTGTCGCCTTTGTTCGAAAACTGGAGCTGCACCGCTCGCTCTTCCTTTTCAAGGGCCTCCCCCAATTTCGATATGATTTTGTACAAAACTCCGGCATAAATCAGACCGATAAAATCGACAGCCTGCGACAACATTTGTATGTACCAATGAGCAAGATACATGACTAGGGAAAGGCATAGAGTATGAGCTGGCGGTTAATTCCGAAAAAAGGTATCAACTCCTCCAGTATAGTTGAGATGCTGGATCAAAACCCCATTCTCAATGAGCGTCCACAAAAACGCTGTAACTGTTCCGGAACAATCCATAAACAAGGATCACGTACCACCAAAGTCTGACCTTTAGGAATTTTAACACAAAAAAATTAAATGCAAAACTTTATTCTCTTAAAATCTTGCTTATCTTACTCTGATGAAATTTCCCTGAAATTTTACAAACTTGTCAATTTTTCATAAAAGTTTCCTAAAGGATTATTATTTAAAAACCTGCTTCATAGTTGGCATTTGCACTCCTCGAGATTTTAGAACAACCGACAAACTGTTAATGTGGTTTAAAAGCTGTGACAGGTCGTTTCGCTTCGATGGGTTAGTACAGCATTGCCAAAGTCGGGCGTAGAAGTTAAAGAGGTAGATGTACCAAACGACGACGACGGTCCGTTTTAAATGACGATCAATGGGACTGTCCCGCTCTTCGATCCCGGTCGCCCAAATCAGATAAAAATGCTGCAGCTGACTTAGCAACTGAAAGGTCAATACTGTAATCTGCAAAATTTTGTAATGGTAAGCTCACATCTGAGAGTTTGAAGGGATTTAAAAGAAGCTCCAGGGGTCACCAAAAAATTCCTAATGGTCAAAACCAAATTTCTACAGGAAACTGGTGAAAATTTTTTTGTGCCATTTCGTTTTTTGTAGAGCATTTGAGTAGATACGCCCGTTTAAGCTCTGAATGTCACAAAAGGTCGCTTTTGAGTTTTGACCTCTAGAGACCTAACAGATGGTTCTACCAAAGTAGTCTTGTCCTTAAAACAGATTGGTACCAAAATCTGCATTGTTGTTATTTATTTCAGAAGTTTCCGGCTGAATTTTGATTTTGACGTTTTTGGTCTTACTTGTTGACCTCTGGAGGTCGAATTTTTTAGAGCTCCGTAAAATTAGGCCATTTCACTGACATTTATTCAACACACAAAATAAATTGTCAACGAACCTGACGAAGTCTGCTCGATGTCGATACAAAATATTTTCCCAAACAGGGGTCAAAGGTCGGTTTTACGGGTGATATTGCGACCGTGTTCATGAAACTGTACAACTTTTCAACAAAATGTGCCAAGGGTTCTGGAGGTTTCAGGTCCATTTTTTAGGTCACGTATGCAATATAAGTGCTTCGATTCTATCTACTGAATACTTTTAAAAATTTGTTGAGTAAAGTCCAGAATACTTTTTTTTATTGCTGGACAAAAAACCAATTACTTAAATTATATCAAAATATATTCTGAGAGCTTTGAAACTGTTTTATCATCAATCATCATGTTTTGATCCGGTCAAAGCTTTTAGCACAATTAAATCTTATTAAAATGCTGGATTGTCGTAAGTTAGCCCAAATACCGCCAAAATATTTGACCCCATTCCTGGCATATTTGTTTGCTTTAAAGAATGTCCTTAAAGAGTTTGCCGTGATCAACTCAATGATGAAAACAAGGCCGCTGACCAGGCTGAGGGCGCAAAAGATGAGAAAGAGGCCAAAAACAACATTTAAATCGAACGAGAGCGGTTTTGCCGGTCTGGTTTCTTCATTGACCTTTGACCTTTCCCTCCCGTTTTCCAACCAGTTTTGAACTCCAGACTCGACAAACCTGTTGATGAATCTTCGAAGAAGTCCGCCGCCGTGAAAGTCGTCGTAGAAACTCCAGCTAGTGTTCTCTTCCAAAAACTTTTCGCGGCCTTTTTTCAAATTGCTGACACTGTGACCTTGACCTTTGACCTTTTGAGATTTTTTTCGTAGCCCTTTCAGCAGTTTTTCCAGGTGCGAATTATAGTCTACCAATGCTGTTTGACCACATTCGCTTACAATTTGCTCTACCGTCGTATCCGGAAAGTCTGGGGGATACTTGGCCAGTCTTTGGAGTATTCCTCGAAGCTTCTGATCTTCGGTCCAAAGTTTTTTGTGGCGAAAAATATTTTCCTTGGACAGCATGTAGTAAATTCGGTCATTGAAGATGTCTAGGGCCTTTGATCCGAAAGTGGTGTAAATGTTTTCCTGAACATTATATTCGTAGAGGCCGTGACCTTTCATGATCTTGTTCCATGACCTAGGTTTTAAAAGAATATTCCATTTGTAGCTATCATTTATTAAAACCGCAATAACTGGCTTCAGAGGTGAATACAGAGCAAGGTCGTGGTCGAACAGTTCATCAAAAGTTTTGTAATACTGGACTTGACTGTTGGTCGTGAGGTCAGAGGTCACCTTTCCTCTATAGCAGTTAGTAATGACAAGTGATGACAACGCCCAAAGGGTTAAAATCAGGGGAACGAAAAATTGTCCTCTTTTCCCGCTTTTTTCTTGATCAACGATGTATG
>JAQIVE010006813.1:0-11120 GCA_034698285.1 Sminthurinus bimaculatus | reverse complement strand
ATCACAAAAAAGTTTGGTTTCCAACGCAACACAATTATAAAATATTATTTTTGATTCAAAAACCATGCGCTAATATAGATACAGATATATTTTGGAGAAAGTTAGCTTTTAGCTCAGTATGTGGACTTAATGGTTATGTGTGTAAGTTTATTTGCTCCTCCTGTAAAAAAAGCACAGAGGATGGATAAAAAGGATAGAAAGAAAAAATGCTCCTCTTGTTGGTTGGCTGGCTGGCTGGTGTGTCTTCTTTCTTTTGCTTCTTCTTATTCTTCTTCTTATGGGTGAACTTTGAAACGCGGAATTGCTCTGTAGGGACCAATTCTATCTACTCAGATAGGAGAAAAAGGCCAAATTTTTCAGTTGGGACTCCGTCAATCAGTAAGACCAAAGACCAAAAGGACCCGGCCAAAGGACCAAAACATAAGATACATACATACACACAGAAAAACGAGGAAACCCTTTTCAAGCCAGATCAAAACCAAGAAAATCCGATCCTGCTATATGTATGTACAAATGTACATGCATACATATATATTTGTGAGTATACATTTGACTTTGACTTTTAGGCCGAGATGGAATGGCTTTCCGTTTTCTGTATAAATGAATACAAACCAAGTTGAAAACTTGAGGATTTTCCTCCACGGCTGGGCTCCTTCCATTTCTTTCTTTATTTTCTCGCAATCTACACTTTCTTGACTTTCTCCACTTTCACCACTCCACTCGACTCCACTCTACGCTCTACGCTCTTCTGTCTTTCCGTCTTTCTTTTCTTTTCTTGTCTGTGGGCCAAAAAAACCAGGATCTAAAACTCCGACTCGAAATCCTTTGTGTAGATACATAGAAGATAGTAGATGAAAAAGAAATGCTGAGCCAACGAGCCGTCCAACCAACGAACCAGCCAGCCAGCCAACTAGAAGAAGAACGGAGCCAGAGTAAAGGACAGGACGACAGGATGGTGAACCATGACCCATGAACAATATTCCATCAAAGTCAGTCTCGGCCATTCCGCTTTCTCTAATATGTATAATGTATATGTATGAAGCAAGAAATAATAATGAAAAAATCTACACTATCCTCAACTACTATCAAATCAAATGATGTACGTTGCACATGCGAGGCCGGGGAAAACTTATTATCTCTATTGATATTGAATGTTGATATTTCCCATTTTATGAATGTCTTGTATCTGTACTTTTACCTTTACTTTTACCTCAAGCTGCATCGCATCGCCATCCTTGTTGTTGTTGGCTGCACCAGGCAATAGCAACAAAAAATCGTGATATTGATCTACATTTTATTAGGGAGGTTTGGTTCACCGTAAAAAATGTGGCATTTTGATCTTGAAAAAAAACCCCATCAACTTTACTAATTTTACAAATTAGTGCCTCAGAAAAAAATCTAGATTTTTCAGTGAAAGAATTGGAAAAAAATCTGTTTTAAAAAAGCGCTTGAAAAGCTCTGTAATATAAGTGGGTTGATAGTACCGTCGTCCTAGAAATGCAATTAGGATGAGAATGGTCATTTTTTCTTTGTGTCGTGCGTTTACCTGCAGTGAAGACTTTATGATTACTTTTCCTGCTGACTCGGACTGCAGTACTAGATGGACTCCTGCATTATAAACGTACATACATGCTTTATGGCTTATTGATATCGATATTTGGCCAAAACTCGGGGGAAAATCGAGAATTTCGAGGAGTCCAAGCTGGAGTTGGCCGACAAGAACCAATCAAATGAAACGCGTTGTCAAATTGAAATAGAAATTGTATTGTCATGTAAATATGTATGTATGTATCTGGTGGTCTCGAGAAAAACCACAAATATGCAGTTTTTTTGTGTCCATCGGGACTCTTCGCTTGGGCTCCCCAGTTGATTGTTTGCACAGAGAGGACAAGGACAAACGCACCAAGTTCCAGCGCTTTAGCTCAGACTTGTGCTTTGGCTTTGGGTTTGAGTTTGAGCTGGAGTTGAGTTGAGTGACAGCTGACTCAGCGGTCTTCGCCTCTATATATGTACATACAGAATGTCTGGAGTATCTACACGATAATGATGATGAGAAATGTGTACTTGCACATTTTACACGTGTTTTCCAATATCAAGGTATAGACTTGAACAGAGTTGATGTACGGATAGTTGACTCACTCAACTCAGTCACTTGTCCCTCAATTCAAATCCGAGTCTGTTCAAGTCCAACTTTTTAGAGCAAACACACAGACACACACACACACACATCGTCTCTTTCTGCATATTGATGAGCTGACAAGTTGCCATCATCAACCTTGTCATAAATATGGATCCATGAATTTACATGGGCCAATTTTTCCCAGGCATAAGTAATACACGCATATGAGCATGTTTATATTCATATGGGGCTTTCTTTTGCAAGACAAGAAAAGTCAGTTCGTCACAGCCAGTTAAATTACTTACACACACACATACACATTAGAAATTACACTTTTTTCTTTTTTGCTTGTCATTTGTTATGTAGGTACCTTCATTTGAAGTTATTTGTACATACAGCCATCCACAGGCTCAATTTTTCTTCCTTCGTCTTCCCCTCGATTTTCTTACGTGGTTATTTCCCAGCGGACTTTCGACTTTCGATTTCATTGCTGACGATGGGCAAAATACGATAGACGGAATGCGGAATACCTTTTCTGTTTTCTTCGCTTTCCTGTCGGCAGCCTTCTCTGCTCTGCTTCGCTCTCTGCCTTTCAATTTCTCCCGGCTGTCACTTACCCAAATAGAATGGAATTATGGAGTAAAGAGAGAATAAAGAAAATGGGGAAAGAGCTAGAGCTGCAATTGTCCTTGTGGCAGAAGCAATCCATCTAAATAGCACTATCTGTGTGTGTGTTTTGTACTCTGTATGTATATATGGATGTATTTGATTATCATACCCGTTTCAATTTGATTCCAATCCAATCCATTCTATTCTATTTTGTATTAGGTATGCTGTATTATTGTGTGTGCGTGTCATTTTTCGGCACGTCGATGCGAGTAATTCCATATCAATATCAATAGCATGAGTATAAAGTATACAATATATATACTTACGCACCTGTGCGTTTGTCCAGGATATAAAATTGAGGGGGAAGATGTGATTGAAATTGTTATGGCTGAAATATATCCGGGTGAAATGGCTACTTGCCTTTTTCTTTTATTAGTCTCCAGGATTCCGGGGCTTGGAATTTTGAATGTTGACTCTACCCTACATATAGGTAGAAAGAAACACGTTGCATTTTTATTAGCCGTCCCTTTTCTTCCATTTTACCTTCATCTTAATGAAAAAGACGATAGAAAATCCTCGCTATTCAAGTCAGTCTCCTTTAGGAAAAATTTCGAAGTATTTCAATATTAAAGCGTAGAGTAAGGAAATATAAGGCAGCAGGAGGAGGGTTGTAAAAGCAGGCTAAGCATTTTCTGAATTCCATTTTTCAATATTGATGTTCAGGCTTTGCAATGACTACAAAAAGTCAGAAGAAAAAAAAGAAATTTTGGCTCTGTTTTTAAAAAGTGTTTTATGAATTTTATTTATTGATATCTAAATTTCGTTCTAAACAATGATAACTAATACATTTGTCTGTTTTTTTATTTCATGTCCCACCTCTTGACGTTCTTGGATCATTTGAAATCTGGATTCCTCATTTTTGGAAAAACAGGTAAAGAAATTCAAGCGATACTTTTTTTATGAATTTTTTGACAAACCTCGGGAATATTTTAAACCGTTTAATTATATACGTTCCGCTGTAAAAAGGTCCGCTTTATAATTATTATGGAGAGTTAAAGTACAAGTGGAATCGCACGTCTACTAATTTACTGGAAAAGTACCATAGCAAAAACCTGGATAATGAGCCAAAGGGAAAACTTGATATTTAATGTGGCCTAGTATATACAATGTATATACATACAACACGTTCAGTGAGAATGACGATGACAAAGTTGGGCCATGTCGCTCCTGCTTTGGCAAACATGAATGGGAATATGAATACGAATATGAATGTGTGAGTTGGGCGTCAATCATCACGTGGAGAATAAAAGAAAAGACGCACACACATACACAGACTTGCAAACACACGCACTTGATGAATATTCATATTGATATTGATTTTGACAAGGAAATGAAATGGGCAAAGAAGGGCCGGGGAAACACACAAAGTAATGGTGGGAAATTCTCGAGAATTCCAGCAAAGAGATTTTGGCGGCGGCAGGCAGGAAATGGAAGAAAAATATCCATATGTCTATCCTTCTACTTTTATATACAGGCAAAGTATTCATATGTACAATGTATAGACTCCAGACGATGGGGACAACGACACCAGGTTATAGGGATTAAATATGTGGCATGGTTCCGTGAAAGCGTCAATGTGTGTCCCTGTGTCCCTGTGTGTGAAAAGCGACTGTTATTCTTATGCCAATGACGATGACGATGAGGACGAATAACAGGAGGACAAAGAAGAGAGAAAAGCGTTTGGATTTTGGACAAGTGGTAAAGTAAAGTGCTTGTGTAGGCAGAGAGGAGTGAAATATTTTCTAATGACATGCATTCAGCCATTGACTCTGCTCTGCCTTTTCTTTTGGCTGCATATTGGCTCTGGCGTTGGCACTGACTCTCGCTTCCCAAGCAGGCAAGCAAGCATTTGCTGCCTCGGCCCGATATGTAATAATGAAATGAGTACATACATATGGGGAAAGGCGCGGCTTGGCCATAAAATTGGAGAAAAGCTCCAATTTACAAGTCGTCGACAAAAGACGGCTCACCTGCGACACAATTTTATTGATGGTCGCCTTCTCCAGCCTTCTCTGTTCTTCTTCGGCCTATACTTCTTCCTATACTTTCCTATAAATATATGCTGGAGAAAGAGGAACAGGAGAACAAGGGAAATGAAAATCCAGGATGGAGCATGGAAGCATGTGGAATTTGCGGAATTTGGAATTCCAAATAATAATCGACGTCCAGGAGCCCAAGTCAAGCCAAACCAAAGGACGAAATGGAAAAATACTTTTCAAGAAATCAAAGAGCGTCATTGCAAATGGTAGACCTTAAAACTTGCTTAAAATCCCAAAGAGCTCATCTAAACTTGTTTTAAATTTCTGTTACGTAAAATTCTAGATTAGTAGAAAAACAAAAACTGCGCTCAGCTAACGAGGAAGAGAGGGGAAAAAGTTGAGCCAAATATATGGATAGAAGTATTTTCAGGGTTTTTTCACACTAAGAGAAACCGGAAATGAAAGTCAATAGCCAATGGTGCTCTTTTATACTGATCCAAGTCAGAAAAATGTTAAAAATACAGAAAAAGCAGGGGAAATAATGATAATTCTCACGGAGTACGTAACAAACAGTGCATTTCATTGGAACGATGAAATTTCCTGTTAAAAAATGCAACATTAAAACTTAATCTACAAAAAAGAAAAATCAGTGCCTTGGATTTCTTTATTATGTAATGATACATGTACAAAGGACAACTGTATCTTCAAAACAAAAAGGTTTGTCAACCCTTTTCCCGCGGGGCCTTGCCTGACCTTTAAGTACATGTGTATGTGACCCCTTCATCCGATGAGACTTGTACAAGTCCTCTCAAAATAGCAGCAAAACGAGACAACTCGCAAATATAGATGAAAAGTTTGTTGCCATAGTTAATTTTTTATTGCCCTCGTTTTCTTGCAGTACATTTATGTACTTACTTTGGTTTTTGCAATATAACTGGATAGTTGAACTATAGACTATAGACAGATACTATACTGTACTTCAGCCTGCTCGACAATATGCCTTCGCCCATATTCGCCTTTATACTTTATATAGCCCGTTTCAAATTTGGGTTATGTAGAACGTAGAAAAGTCCTCAAAAAGTTTGCACAAAGAGCCACAGCACAGGGAAAATGGGTGATATGCTGAGAAAAAGGAGAGAGTAAGAAAGTATAGCTAAAGCTGAAGAAAAAGGAGTTGAGTTGGGAAGGTATACCAACATTTGTCCGTATAAAAGACAAGTTGAGAGAATGGCGAATACGAATACAAATGGCTCCTCTTGGTTCACTTCTCTCTCTCTCTCTCTCTCTCTCTTCTGAATATCTTTTATTCGTTCTTGAATGTTTAATGGAATGGAACACACACTTCGTCCTGGGATTCTCTCTCTCTTTCTCCGCTTTCTCCACTGGAGAGTCATCTTGGTCTCCATTCTTTTTCGTCGTCTTCGTCCTCGCTCTTCTCGTCTTCATGTTCGTCTTCATCGTTTCCGCTGAGAAGCAAAAAGAAGAAGACGAAAAGTTTAAAGAAAAGACAAGACGAGGATGTTGATGCTGACGCTGACGAGACGACGACGAAGAAAACCAAGAAAACGAAGAAGAAGAAAAGAGTCCAAAACGAAGACGAAGAAAAATCCTCTGGGGCTTGTGCACTATCTTAATAACGACATGGCGATTCTTTTCTCAAAATTACATTCAAATCTTTCCCAAATGTCACAAAAGCGGTGACTATAATGCCCCTTTTTTCTTGGAAAAATTTCTTCTTCTTCTTCACTATACATACATTATACATACAAGCATAATATCTCCTCTTTGTCTCCCTGTTTTCATCCGCCTACTCCATCTTGTCCTGTTCTTCCTTGCCTAAAAATGAAGAACGTATTTTTTCTCCAACATACATCCTCATCTGCTTATCTTATCATTGCGAGTATTATTTTTCCAAGAGCAGCAGCAGCACAAGAGAAAAAGGGGAAGTAAAAACACAGTAGACAAAAAAAAAGAATGGAGAAGCCCGCCAAAGAAAAAAATAGGAAAAATAGGCAAACTCTCAAAGTATGAGAAAGGACTGGCTCCAGGAAGAAAATACGAAGAAAAAGAATCATCCACCAAGGACAAGCGAAAAAGATGGAGCTTTTAACTATTATACATTATACATACATACATCTTTATCTTGGGTTAGTTTAGCTGGGCTATCATGTGACCAATACTTGAGCTCTCTGCGTTTCCCTCCCTCATGCTCCGTTTCACCGGGCTGAACAATTTACATTTTTAACTTTTTAATGCCCTCAACTTTTAAGGACGACTTTTATATGTACAAGCTTTTATACAGACTCGCGTCTTCATCAACACGAGCAAAATACAAAATGGAGAGAATGAGGAATGCAAGAGGAGCGAGGGAATAAAGTACAGGGTGACTTTAATTTAAGCACACACACATAATGACGAAGCTTGAATCCGTGAATGTATGCATGTAAAATTTAAAGGGGAAGTGAAACGTTGTAAAGTGCGTGTGTGAAGGGTTTTCTCGGAAGGAAAAAGTCTTTAGTCTAATGTCCGGATGCACAATTCCTGGTTGTGTGGAAAAAGGGCCGAGAAAAGGAGAAATGTTGGCTCAAACTCTGATGATGATGAAGTGGGGGGAAAATGAAACAGTTTTTTTTCTTGGAGTTATTAGGCTCTCGGTTATTTCCCTTGGTGGACGTTTTTCTATTGCTTTTGGCCCAGGCCGCTTGTAAAAGAGGAAAGGAAAATGATTTTTATTGCTCTTAAACTACTTCTAATCGGTATTCACGTCCAACCTGGCAACACATGAACAAAAAAGCTGGAGAAAGCGAGTGGAAGAGCAGCGACGAGAAAGCAAGAAAGAAATTCGCGCAGGCTCAGCACTTTTCCCCACACAGACTTTCACCTTATCCTTTTGACTTTCACTCTTGTCTTCATTCTCTCTGTTTACTTTCTCTCCTTTCACGTTTGCTTTCACTTTGACTCGCTCTTCATTTTCATTTAGCCAAAATATTTGAGGAGACGATCTCGTTGCAAGTAGTTTTGTGTTTGAAAAATAGGGCATGAATTAATTATGTAGACAAAAATTGTGGTATTAATCACAATAAAAATAATAAAACTTGCTCTGACAAATGCGACAATGGACTTTTTATAAATATAAATTTTATTTAGCTCGGCCCAAACTTTGGGAGGCTAAAATCAGCGGAAGAAAATAGACTGAAGGAGAAACATTGCTTGTTCTCTCTGTCGTTTGGGGAGTCTGAGTCTGGTTTTGGTTCTAAATCTGGGCCTGGTCCTAGTTTTTGGGCCTCTCCTGAGAAGCTTTTTGGCCATTCTCATAAGATTAAAAGTAGATTTGAGAAGATTCGGAAACTGTCCAAAGTTTCCATTTGCATTTCTCTTGGAGCCTCTGCCGTGCTGGAGATTGTGGCTGGAGAGTAGAACCGAGAAAAGGAAATGAAGCAATGGAAGGATGGAGTGAAGAAATAAGGACGAGAGTAGAGTCGAGCAGAGGAGATTTTGTTGTGGGAAACTTTTCCGCCCCGTGATAAATAGGCATATTATTATTCATTATGCAAATAGTGCGAATTGTTTGCGGAAACTCGAGCGAATGAGGAAATTTCTCTTGACAAGAATTCGCCTAATTATAAATTTATTTGTCTCCCCTTCTCTATTTTCCGCGCGCTCTCTCTCCCTTTCTCTCTCTCCCGTCTCCTCTCTTTTTTATCAACTTATGTGCGACGCTCCGTCTCTGCTCCTGCTTTTGCTCCTGATTCTGATTCAGCCCATACTTAGTTGTGTTGTGTACATGTGCGTCGGTTGGTTTGTTGGCTCGGCAAGTTGCAAGTTTCAGGCCCAAATGTTGATTTTACTCATTCAAACCCTGGTACATACATACGCTAACAATATTTAGCAAAGCCCTTGAAAATACCGCAAGTGAATCCACTAGAATCTCATTTTTGCCCTCAGCTAAATGCTAAAACTATATAAAGTAAAAAAATTCACAACCTTTCATACAAATACAGCCTTGACGATGGGCGGTTAATGAACTTACGACAGAAAATTACGACAAAAAATCATCCAAGATTTTGAACTTTTTCAAAATGTGTTATTTACTCAAAATTTTTGAATTCCAAATTTTTTATTTTTATACCTAATTGTTTGCTCATTATTTATGAGAGTCGTATTCGTTTCTTTGTTTGGGTCGGTGTAAAATTTTCGATGGCCTGGAAAACTGTAAAATAAAGGTGAAAGTCGCCGTTTTGTTTTATTGCCTCCATTGACGAGAGTACATAAAAGAATGGGAACAAAATGAATAAAAGGAACGGCGCCCTTTATTTTTGAGACATTACATTGTACACGCCGAAGAAAGGAAGAAACCAATATGACAGCAATATTGAGTCGAGGAGATGTTTGTCCACATTTTTATGTACATAGTCAGGATAAAGTCAGGATTTGCTCAGTGCAAAACTGCATATTTATGTGTAAAGAGACATTGAAACGCATATTAAATGGTGGAGAGACAGACTTGGGCAAAGACAGAGACAGACAGATCAAAAGAAGTTCAATTTACACGGCGGTAACTTTTTTATGATGACTCACCTTTCTCCCTCCATTTAGTTGATTCTTTCTCCAGTTTCTCCAGTTCTCCAGTAAGTTTAAAAGCTCTCCTTCATCTTCACTTTCCTTCCGGACATCGCATCCTTCACTGTATCCAGTCTTCCATTAGTAATCTTGTGCAGAATACACAGTATATTGTATTTTGTATTGTATTGTGTTGCACAAGTGCACACAAGTCTCTTTTTTCCTTGAGCTAGTTTTGAGTTGACTCAACTCAACTCGACTCCTCTTCGTCTTGGATTGAGTTGGGTTGAGTTGAGCTGAGCTGAGCTCAACTCGAGTCGTAACATAAAATCCAATGAATTTTTACGTTCTTTCCCCTGCTTTCGTTCTTTTTCCGGGTCTCTCGTCCTCTTCTTCTTCTCTGTTTTTTTCTTGGTCTTCTTTCGCCTGCCTGTACAATTTGGGAGTGGGAAGCTCTTTAGTGCACGCAATAATTTCTTTTATGTCATCTTCATTTACATATGCACTTGGTTAAAGAAAAAGTAAAAGAAGAAGACGAAGACGAAGACGAAGAAAAAGAAGGAGCTGGAAGTTCTCCTGCTCCACTTTCAACATTTCACCAATAACTCAGTGCGAGCGACCAGAGATTAGGAAGCGAGAGCAAAAGAGGAGCAGAGGCAATGAAGAAAGATAGAGCTGGAAAAAATGAAGCTGAGCCTTTAGCCTGGAGCTGCTGGAGCTAACTATGCTATATATGCTGGAGATAGAACTGGGGTTTAACAAGGAAAAAGAAGAGTTGGACTCGAGAGAGATTCCAACTCCAGCTCAACTTGGAGCCGGAGTTGGAGTCAGTGGCTGTCGGCCTGGGAAAAGGCTTAAAAATAGAAATTCAAAGCGTATTTATGTGCACGGGAAAAGTCATAAAGCTTCTTAAAGATATTAATTTTCTCTCTCGTTTTCTGTTCCTTCCTATTTTGCTTGTATGTATGAATGTATGTATATGTATAATGTATAGTTGCTCCTCTTTTTTTGCTTTATTTTCGGCCGACTTTATTGTGCGAGATTGAAGATTGAAAGGCGGAGAGAGTAAACCAGACCAGACCAGGCCGTCTTCTTATTATTGGATTCGACTCCATTTTTTTCAATTCGCTCTCTTTTCTCTCCTTTATTTTTTGAATGTGGAGTTGGATCTGGAGCGGGATAAAAGGGAAGCATGTGTAAGATCTTATTTTGATCGGAGCTTAATGTCTACCCCGGCATATGTATGAATGGATGTATGGGGAACAATCTTTTTACAAAAATTTATTTGCCAATTCTTTCTCTTTACTTTCTCTCCCTACAAAATCAAATGAAATGAAATGAGACGAGATGAAATGAAATAAAATGCAATGAAAAGAAAAAAAGGGAAGAAAAGGTAATGAAATGAAGGGAAAGGCGGTAGAAATTTGGAAATTTGGCTCACGGTCATGAATGTGTATATTGTACATACATCGTACGTGAAACTAAAAGCGTATGAATTTGGATTTTCAAAATTGTAATCCGGGGGATTAAAAATTAGTTTGCTTTTTTACTTTCAGACCTTTTTTGACTAAAAAAGCAAAAACCTCCAAAAAGTTTGTTTTTCTAAACAATTTGCTTTTTTAACTACCGGAAAATGCCGTGGAGTGGAAATCAAATGTAATTTGATAATTTGATATGATCTGGTTGCCATATCAACTTTCATGTTCTGTACCTGCACCAAAAATTAAAGAAAAAACATAAAGATGAAATTTACCCAGAGTTCAATTCGATTAAAAATTCGACTAATGAAGAAT
>JAQIVE010006812.1:0-11120 GCA_034698285.1 Sminthurinus bimaculatus | reverse complement strand
ATGATTAATGATCCATCCAATCCTATGTGTGTATCAAATTCTTTCCCAAAACGTCTCCTCAACAGGTCTTTTGACTTTAAAAATGGTTTCGAAATTAGACCCAACTGTTACGGAAGATCCTGAAAAATTTACCGTAATTTATTAAATAGCTTTTTATACTGCTGATCCAGAGTGGCATAAAAATACCGTTGGGTAAACGGCGTTGAGTCCAAGTCAAATAATTGAAAGCAAATTATTTGCATTTGTTCAATTCATATCATAATCGCAAATGTTTTTCATCGGAAAATGTATGTATGTATGTATCTAGGTATTATCTATTATCTATGTATTTACGGGGAATAGAAATTGTTTTAAATTTTTAACAATTGGACGGCATCGGAAGCCTTTTTAACATCGTACCCTAACTTTCCCCCTCTTTTACTCATCAGATGGACAAATGAAACACTATACTGTATAATCTGTAATCTGTGTGCTATGATCTGAGCTGACTCTTTTGTTTTCGTGTTCTATTTTTCCATTCCCTATAGACATAGATATTAAATAGACTCATTTGACTGATCGTGAGCGGTGCACATTTTGATCCAAATTTCAGTACCACTGTACACTAATAAATGTGCCACTATTGAATATGCATGGTTAACTTTATATTTATGTGAGGATAATGTGTGCCTATAGTTACAACAAAGTAGAAGGCTACCTGTACTTTTACGTGTGCGTAGCGTGTAAACTATATACACACGTAAATATGTATATGTTACATTTTGTTGCAGATTGAGTGCTGATTCTAAAATAATCTAAAACAAATAGATATGCGCAGAGCTGAGTAGGTTTATGCTAATCATATATAGTTAATTAAATAAAACATAGTTTAGGACATCTATATTGTACATTTGAATGGGTCAAAAATGAAGTATCATCGCAAATTTTATATCGCTATCAAAAAATTGAAATTTTGCTCAGCAACCCTCAACAGAATTTGAATACATACCTACTGCCTACATACTACATACATAGAATGGACATAGCACATTTAATATGCTATATAAGTGCAATAAGTTAGCACTTTAAAATACTGGCAAATACTTTACCCTAAAATCACAACATGCCCCCGTTCTTCATATGATAAATGCAGTTAAGTGAGAAAACGCTAATTAACTTATTTCATCGAATCGACAGTATACACAGGCTAGAAAAAGCAAAATGATGGGATTCCACCACGAGAAGTATAATTATCTAATATACATGTATATTCGTGTAAAGTGTTAATACAATTTTTGAAAGCGATTATTTAAAGGGAATATTATCTATTTACAAGTGGTTCTATACGTCTAAAAAGGTAACCCAAACGCATCCAAATTCTGTAAGAAGTACAAGAAGCGGATGTCTCAATGTCATGTAGTGAGTAGTGAGCTTCTCCAATTGTTTATGCTCGAGCATGCTTCAATTTCAATCAAACAGAGTAACCTTTATATAAACAGGATAGTAATCAGGAATGAGGAACTGTCATATAATTCACGGAAATCAGTCCATATAAATAATGTATGTTGTATATTCCAAACACAAGATTGTAAAACAACTACATAGAATATACTGATATTCCGTGTGACCCCGAACCATGCACCAAACCGAATCCCATTTTTAAGGTCATTCATAACGGCTTTTTAGCTTCTTTTCTACTAATTCACTGACCGATTTGGGTTTTAAGTACATATATTACGTGTGTTACATGTAAATTTTGTACTTTGTGCAAGTTAATTCTACTATACTCTATACTGTTTTAATATTTGTTACTATGATACTGGAATTCCACAATGCACATGGGTTCACGGATATTTTAAAAATCACTCGTTACACTACAATTTTATTTTACCGGCCCTTTTGGTCCTATTAAACTAGTTTAAATGCCCAATCGATTCCAAACAAACTGACTTTCACCACAAGTAGAAAAACAAGAGGACGAATATAATTTCTAATACTTTTAAAAAGACTGATGAAAAAAACACACTTTTTTCAGTTTAACCTAATTTTCTTTTCAATTACTTACATGCTTAAAGGAATGCCACTAATACACAAACAAGCACTGAACGCTGAACACACTGAGCAACCACTCACACACTGCACACTGTGAACGCTCTCACTATCACATCGAATTCTCACCTTTTCAAGTAGACTAATACGAATCCTCTAGCTGATTTCATTTAATTCGAAGAATAAAACACTCCGTGTGTATAATTAGAAGGTCATCACGCATGAGGTATTATCTGAGTAGATTACAATGATTCCAAATCCAATTTGAAAAAAATATCTCAAGTGGTCAAAAGTACTGGGTGACACTTTCATTAATAATGACGAGAGTATCTTCATAAACTTTAATTTATGCATGTATACATAGATAGATATGTGTAGCACTATACCTACATAGGCAATTGGAAAATGTTGTATAGTGATACTACTTGCTTGTGTTCTGTGTTCCTTGTGACAATTCCCTATAAATACTGTGTAACAATAAGCAGCTTGTTCGCATCAAACAGTTCATCCCTCAAAATTAAGCCAGTAGCAAACTCACCGTTCTTTTGTTCCATGACAAAGGGCATGCATATGTATGTAGTATGTAGATACATAGAAACGATTAGATAGTGCAGACAATTTCCCAGACGCACGTGTGTACTAATAAATATATGTATTGCACAAACACATAACATGTATAATTTCAAACTTCTCACTGATGACAGATTGATTCGAAAATCAAATCTATTACCGAGCTAAATGCTTGGATCTTGGATCGAATCGAGCACACAACAAAAAGACGTTCACACGTATTCTCGAACTAAAATCTTTGAATCTGCACGTAATTTGCAATGAAATTTTACATAAATATTTTGTACTTTACTCTGGCAAAAAATATGACAAGGTGCTCCCTGATTCTCTTTAATATCAATTAACACAGCAAAACATGAAGAGACACTTGGTCTTGACGTATTTATAATAAAAATACTTGAATACGCACTAGCGGAAACCGTCTCTATACACTACAGTAGCACAGCAAACATTCAAATCTATGTATACATACTGTACTATGAATATCAAATAATTACACATCAACTAACCTGCAGAAAGTATGTAAGGTATGTATAATAACGAGAGAAAATGCTGTTTCCCCTTTATCACAATACATAAGTGAACTGATGCTTAAATATGTATCATGTGCTGGCCTTGCTAAAATAGATATGCGTATTTACCTAAATAAATACTTAGGTATACGAGTTAGCAAAGGTGATGTACATATTTATCCATATAAAATTTTATATAGGGACTGACTGACTGACAAGTCTTCTCTTTTTCCCAATTTGAAGATGACGATGGGTTGGGTATAATATGATACACATGTACATAATGTATGAAAGAATATTACCTTTATTGTTAATACCTGCCCTGTCAGTATTGGCAATATAATGAAATATGTACGTGGAGCTCTGCTTTGCATACATATTTTATTGTTAAGTTCTCTAACAAAGACAATATGTGACGTGCAAAAAACAAGCTCTGGGGATGGTGTACATCTCTCTAGCTCGAGATCGAGATACACTCCACACTACTTTTTGTCTTTGTTCCTTGCGCACCTGCCAGTGACTGCTACAATATTTTCCTCCTTCATCGTTCATCGTTGTGCAGTTTTGCCTATGTATATTCACCGACCCCTTTACATAGTGTATCTATCTGCAGTTAAAATTTTATGTGCTACGATATATTATTATTGAATACGAAATAAACGTGGTCGCTACGCATATTTTAGCACTTGACGCCTTTTTATACTCCCATCATTCTTTGATGCATTCATTAGGTATTAGCCCTTATACTACCTAACAAATAAATACATCATGGTAATGCATGCAAAGTATTTTATATAAATAGTTGGACTGAAATCAGCAAGTGGAAGAACTAGAAACTAGAATCTAGAACCACGATCAATTTATACATGCATCCTATGTACATATTATATAAAAGCGAAAACTCATCACGTGTGTGCCGTTCGCTAATCACTATTTCACATTCCTATATCCATCTTTTATGTAACAAATCGTGCAATCATCTATAGGCAACTAAATTAATTAAACAACGAAAGCATTTCCTATTTCCTATAAAGAAATACATAAACAGATAATGATAGAATTATATCTCATCAACGGCAATTAGTCCCCGGTTTATGTGTAGATACTTTTCCCATGTAAATGTTTGATTCTTAAAACATTTTCTTTGTTGTGCTTTTTGCTGACAAAAATGCAACTTTGGACCATTTTAGTTGATTTAAACCAAATTAAAACAACTTATGAAATACGTTGGTTACAAAACTAGAGACTCATCTAGATAGTTACTTAGATAGATTCAGTGTGTCTCTTTTCCCCAATTCCTGCTTGTATAGTATTCACAAATTCTATTCTACTGACACAATTTCAATCAAGCGTACCTACATATGTATACAAAGCGGAAGTTCCTTTTATACATATTCTACATACATGACATTATACATCTAGTTTTAACAGATTTAATAGTCGGTCAGTGTATGTTGGATAGTGCATAGGTACATCATACAGAAAGGCAGAGAGATAAAGCTCAAAGGGAAAAAACTAGCCACGAGGTTTACAATAATAATGTTTATCATATGTGTGCAGTAAAAAGCCAGTTTTCGGCGTTTATATTGTCTATTGCACTAAAAATAGTCTAGTAATAGTGAGTGTAGAGTTCATAAATAATGCCATCGACAATAAGAAATAATCAAATCTGTAATAATTTGTCTTCTTGAAAATGGTTTTATTGCCCATCGCGCACATTATAATTTGTTGTATTGTAAACTGTAATAATAATTACCTTATATTAACGGTAGTTTTTTTTTCTTGAAGGTTTAAATGAAATGAAAAAATCAATTTCAAGAATATACAACGATCCGCAAATGTACGAAATAATAATACGAGTACGAAAAAATCCTAATATAAACTATCAACTCTATTATTACATATATTAAATGAACCAGTTGAGGAGATAATAGAACTCAAGGTAAAAGAAAGAACAAGAATATAACTATAATAATATTCCCTTTTTTGCAAACGTAAACTTAAAACTAAAACGTTGATTAGTTTGTAAATATGTTACGTCATAATAGTAATTATTACAATAGTATTGTATGCACATTACACGCACTCTCTTCTTCCTAGAAATTCCTTTGTTGTACAAATATCAAGTTAAAAGAACATCGTAAATCTTACAGTTAAACTCACAAACATTAGTATTATACCATTATAAGATATCAAGTAAAATATATTGTATTATTATATTTATATGGATCTATAATATTATCTTAATTCTTAGTATTACAGGATAGTTTAACATGCTATTTTAATGAGTAGTAGTACTTATGAATGTAAATTTACGTATGACATATATAATATTACCAGTATATTTTGTTAAAAACACACTGCATCTATAGTAGAGTACATTTAACTTTACTTGCTATTACTAACAATATGGCAATGAGAAACGAGTAATAAATATAATATATAGTCATACATAATATTGTGTGGCTTTAATTTTCTTCCTTGATTTAAAAAAATCTTCACATGGTGCATATTATTATAATATTATAGTTATTTTCTCCGTCTTCTTTTGTATGTCTATTAAGAGTATATAAGTAAAAATGTGAATGTGAATTATAACCATGTTCTATTTCCTCTGAAATGCTTAAAGTATTCCAGAAATACAGTAATAACGATAGTCGACAGAGTTAAATATGATCGGCATAATATATGCATGTAATACAGTTCACTAGTACAAATCATTCTCAAACCACTCATACAATTTTTTTATATATGTAGATATAGATTATTTATAGAATATTTGGTTCATTACTTAGCTACTAAATAAAGATTGAAAAGAAAGACTTGCTTATACACAGGAAAAAGTTATACAATAATAATCATATTATCATTACTATAATCGTAAAAACAATTTGTCATAATTTTATTGTTGTTACTATGTTGAATATCTCTTTGTAATTGAACTAGGTATATGTAACAAATTGATTCTTTTCAATTACATCGTCAATAACTTTAATTAGCGATAATTATATTTTTTTATACATGATTTTATATAAGGATATTAATTAAAAAGACAAATGAAAATCTTTTGAATTTAATATTTTGGCTTCATAATATTATACTATTTTTTCTCCTTCTTCATTTTTTTCAAAGTTATTTTCACAGGGAACCATCACCTTTCGATAAAAATGTTTTTCCTATACTGTTTTAATTGTTGTATTCTTGTCGATTTGAAAGGTAAAAAAGGTTGCAATTTTTTTAAGATACAAATAAAGAAAGACAGGCATCCCGTTATTCGCTCCTCTAATTAATGAAAGTCGATGCTATATGTTTTATATTTCTACTAATCGTTTCTTTTTCGAGGACTTGCTTCATGTATTTGCGTATTCGTGGCGTTGTCGAAAGCCGAGGAAAATAAAAGGTCAACGTAAGGAGACACAAACTGTTGGTTTCTGGTTACTGGCACAGAAAAAATGATAGACACTACTTAAATTTATACTTATTCGTTTCACTGATGTCGTCAACTTTTTATATTGTCACATTCGTACATATTGATGATGAATTTGACCCCCCCTATTTGATTTTTTTTTCATTTCTCACTCACATTATTATGTAGTATAGTTATGTTTTTAAAAAAGATTTAAGATCTTGTAACTAATACACACCACATAAGGAAACAAAATGTATATAAGATTATTAATTATTTATAATAAGATGAATAAGAAATGAAAGTAACACAATTCTGAGGAAGAAGAGATTATTTAAGACTCAAAATTACAAGTGTGTCGTAATACACACGCCAGTCTCTTGAATCATATGACTATTCATCGGCTTCTTTTGTATGTAAATAAGATTTTCTTCGCCTTCTTTGTCTTGCATGTATCTTTTTACTTAATATTTTACATAATGTAACACTAACTTTTAAAATCTTATTTTGTATGTTGTATTCTACACCTCTGAAATAAGTTTACTTAGCGTATGTCTAAATAATAATAACTGTCTCTACCCCTCGCTGAAAAATACAATAATTAATGATAGTGCTGTTCAGTACAGTCTGAGAGCAAGAACATCTAATAATATGCATTATTCTCTTCCTTCTTAAAATAATAATAAAATACAAGGATTCATAATTTTAGCACATATCAATGTTTTTTTCACAAAATAAAAATGCTGCCCAAAAGACAATAAACGACACTTAAAGTTGAGTTCCAGTAAATCACTCCATCTCTAAGCACTAATTTTTCGTCAGTTTTTTTTTCACATTGTTAAATTAACAAAAATGTAAATTAACTTGTAGTCCATGTTGAAATCAAGATCTTTCTCAAATGAAGCGAAGAAATTGAACTTGACGTTATTATTTATAATTATGTTAAATATAATAAATTCGATGATGACGCTGCGATACGAATGCTAATGATAATGAGAGTTTGCCATTATTCAAAAAATTTCCGCAGGTTACCGTCTGTCCCTGTAAAAGTTAAATTAATCAATTAAGAAATGATTTCGTCTAATTAAGGAATACAATTGTAAAGCCCCCACGAATAACCACTTTTGTTACCATGGTAACTTAATGTTAACTTAATGTTAACGCCGAGTTACGCGCTTTTTCGTGGGGGATATACAATTATTATAATTATTGTAAATTAGTAAAGTAATATGTACAAAATAATATAAGAGGAAGAAAATGCTTACTTATACAAAAGGTAATCTCGAATCGCAGGAGGTAAATTAAGATCATTTCTGTAAACGTAAGTAGAAAAAGTGTGTGAAATTAGTCGTTATATCAATGAGCTAAATGACAATATTATACAGTTTTATTTTCTTTGTTAGAACGTGATTAAAGTTAGCTCATATAACTTACACTCGATGCAGTCTTTCTCGACCCACACTTTGTCGAATTACTCTCCGGCATAAAAATATCAGTGGAAGCGGCTCAGCTACAATTAAAAAGAATTTGATAGTTTTTAAAGCCTTCTGCATTTGATTTAAATTCCTTCCGTTTAAATAAAAATCATTAAAACTAAACTTACGCTCCAGTCCTCCAATATATTTCATAGTGATTTCACAATGACCCCATACAGCAGAAACAATTGGAAATAATTTTTTCCCTTTTATTCCACGATCAAACGCTCGACCTATAATATAAATCATATAAATATATGCCTTATTTCAATAAGTTAATATTTAGCAGTCGTATATGTATTCAAATTACAAACGATGAATGAACAAAACAGCAGTTAAAATATTATATATTATAAACTGACCCAAGTACTGGCCATCAACCACAAACGAAAGTGTTCCCTCGTCCATGTCTAACACAACTATTGAAGAATTCAATTAAAAATATTTATTACAATTAACCTGCTAGCACAATATATATGTAATACTACATAACCATGAATTGCAAAAGATGATGTAAAATTTCAAAAAATATTAACCTAAAAAGGTGTCGGGCACCACAAAATTTTCATCGGGTTTTAATAATGCGGGATAGGTCGTACCTTTTAAAAAATACAACAATGACAACACAAATGAAGTTTATATCACATATTAATACAAAAATAGTATTTACTTCAGCTGGTTAAATGTTAAAAATAAATATAATTTACCACTTGTTGTATTTTTACTATCATGGTAAAGTTTATTTCGTCCTAAGTCCCAACCCCATGACTGATCATTACTTCCAACCAAAGACTATAACAAACAAAAAATTCAAGTTTTAAACTTTTCTGTTTTACAACATTTTTAGAAAATTCATCATTTTATATATTGTAAACTTATAGATAAGAAAAAGATATTATTTATTGTCCTTACTTGATAACCGACGGAGTTTAAAGGGGCATCTGGAGATAAAAAATTTGAAAGTAAAAATTAAAACCAGTTTAAATACACCAGACATTGTGACACTAGATTAGAATAAATTTAAACAGAAAATTAAACTTTTCAAAACTTACTTTCTGTAGCTACACCTACAACGGCATGCGTGCCTCTTTGGCGAGTAGACCAATGTATTTCCCACACATGAAGTCCTCTTGAAAAGCCAGTCTTACCGCGAATGCAGTCAGTACTTTGGGCAACGGGATGTCGATGAAACGTTAGCTTATCGTCCTCCTAAACGGATAGCAACAAAATAAAAATGTAATTCAATTTCCATTAACTATCTAATAAACGCAACAAAATAAACTTTGTTTAGAGTTTGAAAACTGTTCCCGAACACAGCACTTATTGTTACAATGTAAACTTATCGATGTATTTTTACGCATTTTTCATAGCACTAAACCCTTCGATTTGGATAAAATAAAAAGTTAATGAACATATGAGCACTTAATATGATACGTATAACTTACTTTAACAAATATATTTAGTGACCGGTCTTCAGAATTCCAAGCATATTTTAACTGAAGTTCTTTTGAAGCTTGTGGCATATCTAAAAGCATATCTAGCCTCGGCGGAAGTATAGGTTCCTCTGCCAGGTCACGTGGCCCTAAATTAAAAAAAACGAGTAGCATGGTTGTTAAAATACATTTAAAATACATCACAACATATTGTAACTTTAAAGCATGCATGCTATCAGTTTAAAGAATTTCTGTAGTAGAGGAGAAAACTAAAAAAGAAGGCATATTTTTTATTGTCATTAAATATAGTACGTACCAGGTGTCCTTGTGGTAACCACTCTTTCACCTGTTTTTCCTCCTCCGACTGAATAATAAAAAATTTAAAACAATACATACACACATGTTATTATGTCATAATACATAAATATAAATAAGAATATAAATTTTATCTCTATGAATATGTATTTTTGGCAAAATGTATACATGTCGGTGTATGTTAAAGTTATGCATTATCTTTGGCCACTATCAACTATGCTTATACTAGGCATACTAGGCATAATGTAACCCGACTAATTAATACTCACCTGAAACTTTTTGACCCATACTCATTCCACGGTGCCTTGATCGAGTACGGAGAAATTTGTTACCACCGTTACGACTGTAGTAAGGTAGAGAGGACCTTGAGGGAAAAAGTGGAGTGATTCCAAGGTTTGTTGGTCCTGTAGGCCCTGTGCAAATAAATATTGAATATCATCAATAATTTGCATTTTTGGTTAAATTTAACGTATTAACGTAGCATTTAACGGTCATTCCATTAATAATGTATGGCTATTTATACGGGAATTTTCTATATTTAATCGATTGTTCCATTAAATTAAATCATAAATTTACACAGAAAATTCGTATAATATCATGTTTTTCAAAGTTTCCCATTTCCTTCGGTTTAGGGAATTTGAAATCCGAATAAAGATAAAATGGTTCAAGGAGGACATTGGCATAAAACATTAAAGTCTTGGCACAGTCGATATACTGCTGAATTCTCAGTATTCAATTGATTTTAATCGTAGTTATAAGATTTAAAAAATTCGAACGTATGGTATTTTTGTGACTAGAATAATGGAAAATGATTTTTATATTAGGTCAATATCTTAGAATATGGATACTGGATACACAAACACTAAAAGTGGGGAAATTGCGGAATGGATTTCCTATATCCTTATTCAAAAGTCAAAACGTTTTCAAGCACTTTATTAAAGTGTGACATTAAAAAAGTTTTGAAAAGTCTAGACCCTATACTTTTGAAACCCTATAATCCGAATCATAAACCCGGCAAAACTTTACACGTTGACCTACATATAACCAATAAAAAGCTTCTTAAATAGCAATGAATTATAAATTATACGTTTCAAAATTCAAGGAGCACGTGGAAAAGAAACGAAAAGTAAAAAGCTGTATCTCTATAATATTGTATCATATTATTTCGGTTGATATATTCCCAGGATGTATGTGTTTTACACTTCATTAACATTATATTGCTACCGTTCTTTTTTTGGTACAAATAAACTAATGCTTAACATAATCTTATTAAAAAAACACAAACTAAAATTTTCAAAATTTTGAATTTTAAAAAATTTATAACTTTTTTTCAGGATTCTGAAATAAAATTATTAGATTTCAAGAATTTTTTAATTAAAAA
>JAQIVE010006811.1:0-11121 GCA_034698285.1 Sminthurinus bimaculatus | reverse complement strand
ATGGTTTCAGGATGGAGCATAGTTGCAAAATTTTAAGGTCTTAGCAGGGCGTATTTTCACAGTATTAGCGTGGCGCGTGAAGGACTACAAAAAATATTTTGAGCAGGAAGTCTGCTCCCCTCATAAGTTGATCCAAAACGCTAAGTCCTTGTCTAACGGGTACGTTACGCAATGAATTGGAAATTTTCGGAAAGATTTTTGTCGAATCGGCCCACGGAAAGTTATATATCACATTTATAATTCATACAGGGGTGTTTCGACTGTTTTACTCTGAATATTGTTTTGTCCAGGACAAAAACTCCGCAATTTTCTTGTAGATCCGAGATAAAATCTTTCATGATGTAAAATTTTTTCGTAACTTACTTTCATAATAGATAGAGACTTTCATACCTATATCTTGCGAAATATTCATTATGGCATTTTCTTTGATTATTGCCCTTAAAAAGTTTACTTGATTTTTTATTTATTTTAAAGAAAAAGATCAAAAAAATTCTACTTTTGACCCACTTCACAATAGTGGTCGGAATTTAATAGTAAATTCATCAATGGGTTGATGACAAAAAGTCCCGGAAAGTTTCATCGGTCAAGTTCAACGTGGGGCAATATTGGCGCCAATAAGTTTATCATTTCTGAAAAAACAAAAAAATTCAAATTTGACCGAATTTTGAAAATTATGCTCAAAAAAATTCACCTCACGAACATTTCAATCGGAATATTTGAAATTTTCGGTAAAATTCGAGCATGCTGACCTTCTTTCTCAATCCGGGTCATCCGGTCATTGAACCCGACATGAACTTTCAACTTGGGCATTTTTGCCGGCCCAAAACCGTAAATTACGGACACGGGAGAAAATGCGGGAATAGTCTGCTGATGGCCACCCGGATGCCGTAAAATGATCCTCAAGAGCCGCAAATCTGTCAAAGAACAATAAACAGTAAATTTTTTTTAAAATTACCGTTTATCCGGGAAAAATCCGGAAAATTAAAAAACGATGTAATTACCGGTCAAATGTGATATGGGCAATTTAGTGCGCCATTCGTCCTCCAGGCCAACCGTAAAACCACTGGACTCGACGACCTGACAAAGGTCCCTCGGAAATCCCGTGAAGGCCGAGTCAAAGTTCGCTTTTGAGGCGTCCGCCCTGACCTCGAGACTCAATTGAACCAATTTGGGCCACATTTTGTAGATGACCGGCAGCGCGTTGGCGACCTCATCCAGGTCGTTCAACAGTCGAAGGACCCGGAGATTGGGAAACAGTCGGGAAATCCGGGGCATGCACTCATACGGCGTAAAGTGGATGAGGGTCAAACTGTGGACCGTGTCAAAAACGGATTGACACAACGGCCAGGGCTCGAAAACGTCCGGGGGAAAATGGAGGTCAAACAAGGTCCACAAATTTGTCTGCCTTACATTGGGATTGGGGCCCTTGGTCGCGGCGCCATTGTTGGTCCGATCCAGAAAAATTTCCACCTTTTTCAAATCCGGGAAAGTTTTTTTAAAGTCCAAATTTGGCGGGAAATAGGACAATTCCCCGTGACCCACAAGCCGGGTCATATTTAGTTGGAGAACCTGGAGTTTTTTCAATTTTGGCAGGTTCAATTTCGGGTCACGGTCCCCTTTGGGCTCCAGCCGCAGTTTGACCAAGGATTTTTGACACTTCCTCAAAATGCTGGACAGTTTGTGGACACACAGCGCTTGGATCTTCCGGTTGCGCACAAAAAAGGTCCGGGTATTTAGCTCCTCCAGGCCGTGACCTTTGCCCCGGACCAGCCCTCGGGTTTTTTTGAAAGCCCGGGCGTAGGTCGTGAGATTGTCCAGCAGTTTTGAGGATTTTTGCTCGTGCCAGGACAAATAGTGATTTTGCTGGACGAGGAAGGAGCGCAAAATGCCGGTCAGGTTGCGCGAGCCCACGGGTTTGATGCTGAGGTGCGCGCGCTTTTGGAGCACATTGAAAAGCGGGAAGGGCAGCCCGTAAATGTTGACGAGATTCGGTGACCTCTCCAAAATGTGCCGGACCAAGGTCGTCGCGAAGGCCCCCCCGCGCACGGCCAACGGCAGGGTAAACTGGAGCAAGCGAAAGGTCGTTAGTCGCTTCAACTTATGTCGCTCCGTGACCTCTGACCTCAGGGACTGGCGCACCTCGTTTTGACTGTCCAGCTCCGCGTTCCCCACCGCCAGATACTCCAGATTGGGCAGGTGGAGCAGGATAAAAGTGACAAAGGTGGACACTTGAATTTTTCTGGATGACACCGGGCAACTTTCGTACTGGTGACCTCCAAACACAAAGTGGGTCACCGAGGGGCCAATCAAGGTCATCAAGGTGGACAGCAAAGCATTGTATTCATACAGAGGATGCTCAAACATGACGTTAAAGTCCCGCAGGTCCAGCCAGATTTTGGAGTCCTTTAGGCCCTTCACCCCAATTTTTCCCAGATTGACAATGAGGTCATGAAAGTTGTGGTGGCTCGTTTTGGGTAGCTGGAGGTCAACCTGGGTTTTTTGGACGAAAATTCGGTTCGCATCTAGATACTGAGCGTCATCGTGGAGCCGGATCAAATATTTGGTGGATTTGGAGGATCGTTCCGAGTACCAAAAGTCTTGACCGATAGCGCACTCCTCGAGGCGCCAAAGGTCACACAGGGCAAAGTTGATGCGGTAGAGCTAATCCAAAGGGCAAAAAAGCAAAATCAACTAAAAGGGGAAACCAAACGTTTTGATAAAATATGCCCCAAAAATTTTGTTGGTTTCAAAAAAATATATTAAAATTCACAAATTTTGATGAAGAATTTTGAAAATTGCGCAAACCTCCGGAATTTTGAGGACATTGTCCGCGCACTCGTCCAACGAGGGGAGATAATCGCCGATTTCAACTTTGTCCGGTGAATTTTTTTCCGGTCGATCTTTTTTGATCGGCGAATCTTTTCCCCGTCGATCATTTTTGGTCGGCGAATCTTTTCCCCGTCGATCATTTTTGGTCGGCGAATCTTTTCCCCGCCGATCATTTTTGGTCGGCGAATCTTTTCCCCGCCGATCATTTTTGGTCGGTGAATCTTTTCCCGGTCGTTCATTTTGGGTCGGCGAATGTTTTCCCGGTCGTTCATTTTGGGTCGATAAATTTTTTTCCTGTCGTACATTTTTTCCCGCCCTTTTCTCGTCCGTAAACTTCTCGCCGTTTCCCGCCATTTTGTCATTCTTCCCCGGAGATTTTTCAGGTTCTATTCCGTTCGTCACCAAAACCGGTGGATTTTCCGGCTCTTTATCTTTCCCCGCGACATCCGACGTTATTGAGTGCCTCCTGTAAAATTCCTGGAGTTTCAACCGCCGGGCTTGAATTTTGGCGGCTTCTTCTGGGGTAGAAACGCGGCGCTTCCCGGTTTTTTCGGTGTCATCCGATTCTGTCTCCTTTTCCACGAATTTGACGGGAGAGGGCGCCTCAATTTTTGGTCTTTTTGAACTTTTATCCGCTCCTTCTTCTTTTTTTTCAACGGGGTCAAACCGCCTTTTTTCGTGCCTCGCCGTCGACTGCACATCTTTTCCGGACCTTTCTCCGGATTTGACCGGTTTTTTCTCAATTTTTTTACCTGGCGTGGATTTTCCACGTGGTTCATTCCTTTTTCCACGTCCGTTTGAACTTTTTGACCCGGTCTTCGATTTTCGGTCCGCGTCTCTCGATCGGGACGAAGATGAAGATGAGGATGATGATGCCGTCGAAGAGGAAGAGGATGACGAAGAGGATGAAGTCGAAGATAAAGATGAGGAACGGCTTCTCCGCTTTTTCTGCTCCCGGATTTCCCGACGCCTTTCATTATCACGACCGGACTTGGACGTTGATGAACGTATCGACGAGACAGCATGGCGGGTTTTCTTGCGCCTGTGACCTCGGCGAGGGGAATCGGAATAATCCCGTCGTCTTCTATTCATTTTTGGTTGAAAGTTTTGTTGAAATTTCAAAAGAAAAACTGGAGTTCAATAAGCCCGAATTTTAATTTCCATCATTGCTTTACTACGTTGAAAAATAAAAATAATGTCTCAGCTTGAATTGTTCATTTGTATTGCCGTGATAAAATGTGCGCCTCATGGTACAGAATGTATTTACATATCCCTTAGAAAAAAATCTTGTCAAGTCTCATGGAAATTTGACGAGATTTGACAAGATTGACAGATTTTATCAAAATCGCATCAAAGGTTGGTCCTTTGTATCAAAATTTTATGGTATTTTTTAACAAGATTTTTTTCCCAGGGTAAACATGTGAAGCAAATAATCGGCATTCATTTTTTAACCGTTTGTAAATTTACAATTTGCATGTATGTAAAACCTATTTGACAATCACCGCTCGTCGTACAGGTTAGAACGGGAAACATGAAAGGGAAGCGAAAAATTGTACGTGGTATGTAATATTATTTAAGAATGCATGCTGCATCAACAATATTATTATGCTATGTGTACCAACAAATATGTAGTAGCTGCAATGTTACATAAAACAGACATAAAAGTCGATCGACTATGCAAGAACAATTGAGGAGTGTATTGCCCTTAGTTTTATTACGTTGTAGGCCGGATTTGGTACAATTCACAGCGTAAGTACATGCAACAAAAAAGTAGGCAAAGTACAAGAAAACCCTTAGGAAAATACTTTAGCAAAACTTATGAAACAAGATTGACAACTTTTTGAGTTTTTCATGATATTTTATCGAAATCTCATTAATATAGCTGATAAAAATTGATGATACTTTTGATCAGAACTGATGAGATTTTCGATCAAAATTGATGAGTCTTTTGATCAAATCGATATTTTTCACCAAAATCGTGTCACAATTTCTTGGGATGTTTGACCAAAATCGTGTCAAAATTTCCTGAGACTTTTCATCAAACTTGATGAGACTTTTCATCAAAATTGATGAGGCTTTTCACCAAAGTCGTGTCAAAATTTTTTGAAATTTTTGGACAAGATTTTTTTCTGAGGGAAGTAATTTAAACTATTTTTAACAAAAAAAGAATACTGAATCACGAGCATGATTTTAGTCCTGTATAAAAAATTAAGGTTTCCAATTTAAATGTTTTTAAAAATGGACTCTTTTATTGATAAATGAATTATTTAACTTAAAACATGGAAAAATACAAAATTTATGCATACAACTTTTTGCACACGTAACTCTAAATCTGCATATCGCGGGTGTTCTTTTAAAAATGGACATGCAAACTATTGTAAAGAATTTATTATGGACACGTAAGAAAATATAAAGTTTTCATAATGGACATGTAAGCAAGAGTAAACTTTTTCAAATTGGATACGTACCTATACACTCTATGGTACTCTATGACATTTGAAAAGTTTACACCTGCTTACATGTCCATAATGAAAACTTTACATTTTCTTACGTGTCCATAATAAATTCTTTACAATAGTTTGCATGTCCATTTTTAAAAGAACACCCGCGATATTGTCTATTGTGAACATTATAGAAATGCAACACACAATTAGCCAAAACAATGCAATTGTTAATTGTCAATAGCTGTAAATTATGTCACTGTTTAAAAAATAAGCTGTTTTCCTTATTCAATTTCCTCTTTGACCGAGAAACTTGTCAACTTTTCCGCCTTCTTCTTAACTTTATCTCCAAAATTACCCAAATCTGGCTCTTCGCTTTTGATTCGCTGCATATCATCCAAATTTGTCAGAGTATAATTATGAGCCCTTTGCAGGTGAATCAGCAATTTTTTTGACGAAATGAAGATCATGGAACAACTTGACACATGACAGGGCAGTCGACTAATTTCGGGACAAACGTCCGGCTGTTCGATAAGTTCCGACTCATGCTTGGTCCTCAGATGGAGGAGGTGTCTCGCTTGATAGATGAACACCATGGGACAAAAGAAGCAGGTCAGCGGGTCAATTTCATGGGCTGACCTTTCATGCTTCTGTAGAGCAGCGGGAGTTTTGAAGGTCAACTGCTTTTTGAGACAGTCCGGTTTATTGCAGGGAATCCGAGTCTCATCATGATGGTGCTTTCGAAGATGCGTCCCTAAACCGCGTCTCTGCATTATTCTATTGCACTTTGGACAAGATACGGAATCTAAACTGTGGGAACCGACGGTAGACTCTTGATGAGCCTCTAGATCTTTCTCGTTGATGAAGAATCGGTCGCAGGTCAAGGTCAGGTCACAATGGAGGAGGATGGAGGAGTGATCTCTCTTCCAGTGATTAAATTTTGCTCGGTCGTTGCCAAAGGTCATGGAGCACAAGGGCACTCCACAGGTTATTCTTTTTTTGGTGGGGTGAACTATTGACATGTGAATTGTTAGTCCGGCCTCATTCTTAAAGGATTTTTCACAGATTTTACAGCAGGTCGGGGGGAGCTCCGGGTTTTTTAAGGTCATTCTGACACCCTTTTCTACAATTGGAGAGAATAAAAAATATTTTATTATTTTTTAAATCCATGAAGTATTTTTTTAATTTATATATTATTATTTATTATTTTAAAAATTAAAAAGAACACAATTTGAGGAAAACGCTTACGCTGAACTTTGATCATTGTTCTGACTGGCCTTTTGTGGTAGTACAAATGCTCTTTCCAAAAATGAAAGCTGTCAAATCCTCGGTCCCTGCAAAGGTCACGGTCATAAATGGGACAGGTAAAGGGAGGCCGGTCACCCGCATGAACTTTGAGATGAAGATCATACAGCAGAGAATTTGTGAACCGCAGCTCGCACAATTGACAGTGAATTAAAGGATGATTTTTAAGATGGACCACCAGCTTCCATTCGGTATTAAATCGCAAATTGCAGTGCTGGCAAATCATTTCCTGTTCAACTTGATCCTCAACATAAACTTGCTTTTTCTTCTTTTTCCTCAAACTTACACCTTTTTCTGTAGGAAGGCAAAAAATATAAATAATTAAGTATAAAAAAGCATTTTTTTTAGATCGTGAGTTACTTTTTTAGTTTTTACAAAAAAAAGTAAAAATTAATGATAGAAAATGTTAATATGACCAAAAATCTTACGCTGACATGGGACGACCTTCGTTGTCGGGTTTTTGTGGTTGTACACATGCTCTTTCCATTGACCAAAGTCATCAAACACCTGGGTCTTACAAAGGTCATCCTCTTTGATGGGACAAGGAAAGGGAGGCTGGTCACCTGCATGACCTTTAAGATGAACCTCCTCAAAGATCCGGGAGTTGGTAAACTGCCGCTGGCACAATTGACAAACAACTAGAGGATGCTTCTTTAAATGGGTCACCAGCTCCGATTCGGCAAAAGACAAATCACAGTGCTCACACTGTATTTCCGGTGCCGGTTGAACTTCCGCCGCTTTGATTTTATCTGCTTCCAATTTGGCCTGGTCGTTTTTTAACTTTTCCTCCCTTTGCCTCTTGGCCTCTTGCTCCTCCATGTGACAAATTTCGTCGTCTGTGTCCTCCTCTTCAAATTCCAGTTCCATTTCCAGTTCATCTTCTTTTGCGTCCATCTCCATCTCCAGTCTGGCTTTCTTCTCGGCTTCTTCCCGTGCAGCAGCTGAGATGGATAAAAAGATAAAAATTAAATGAATTTTTCTACTTATGACCTATGATGTAAGTTGAAGAATTTTGCGATCGTGATACATTTTTAATCCATCAAAGTTAATACGGTCGGTGACTAATAAAGCGCAATACGGGATATTTGATTTAAAATAAAAAAGTATACCTTGCTCCAGCCGACGTTGCATCTTGCGCCTATAGTTTTTCCTGCGTATATTTTTTGTGTATGTGACTACTCCCCTATTACTGTTGGTCGGTTTATTCCAGCCCCTTATTGTCAAAAATTAATTGAACATAAATTAAATACGATAATTTAATGCATCAAGGAATAACTAACATTTCAATAATTTAATATCCCCCGGGAATAAGAGCGTAACTTGTTGCTAGGCATTTAATCCAATAATATCTGATATGGACTCATAATTCATAATACATTAACAACGAGTTATTCTGTTACTCGTTGGGGATATTCTGTCATTAAAACTAATTAAATCCTAACATGATTTTAAAGCAACAAACAACAAACAGGTTTCTTATAGTATTATAATATTTTGCTCATCATGGTTGTCTGTTTAAATAATGACACGATAAAAGTCAAATTGGAGGGGGGGGGGGGAGTCTACATGTTGTGGCCAAATTATTCGTTTAGGTGTTTGACTCAAAAGTATCAACAAAGTCTTTCCTATCGCATGACCATTTTAGTAAATCAGTAAAAGTAATCACAATTAAGATTTATTGATTATTGATTTGGTTATAGAGTGTCATAACAAAAGGCAGTAAGAATGGAATGATTGCTTTTACTTTTTACTCACATAAAAGTACAAATAAATATATTTTTGTTCCCTTACATTTTGATAGCAGTCCGCGGTTTATAACCCTTGTCAGCTCAGCAAAGAAACAGCAGGAAGCAAGCATGAAGTAAATGCCCGTCAATTTAAATTAACTTAAATGATAAGCGTTTTAATTTTGATTTGGTTTTTCTGAAAAAAGTAAAAAAGTATGAAGTACTTAAAAAGTAAGACAGTCAAAATAAAATGTGTTACAATTTATTAATTCTGGCCTGTGAGGTATTCTTAGATTCCGGGATATTCGTACCGTGTTTCAGACCCTCTATAAACTACATTATGAGTTCCAATTTAAATGCGAGCGTATTGGGTAATTATTAATTATAATTTTAATCAAGTTAAGACTTTAATACTTTCAGTACAGGTAACTCTTGACTCACGTTAGTGGAATATTATGCAAAAAGGTGAATATACCTTATACCTCACCGGGTAGGATTCATAAATTGTAGCACAAAATTGGGCAGAAATTTAAATTGGTGGCAAAGCATGGATTTCTGCATGTGTAAATATGTACACATGCAGATATATCCTTAAATAATATATACTTAATTCCTTAATTCTACAATAAAATTAAATGAAAAACACTTACATATTTACGTTCTACTTACGATGAGCGATTAAATGGCACACTGAAGGACTTGGCTAGCAATATTGACAAAACATAAGTAGGTCAAAAAGTTAAATAATTACTTCCGGATTTATTTAACAAGTGTCTGAAAAAATTTACATTTTCCATTTTCCGTTCCTCAGCACTCAGCATAGAACAAAAGCGTAAAACGCTAACAATGTAAGATGTATTTTTTAAATGCAAACATACAGACAAAATACAAATATTTACTTGAAGAATTAAACTACAATAAAAACATTATAATAGACATAATCCTTAACAATAATAATTATTATAATACTAAATACATACTAGAAAGGCAAAGGAAAAATTTCTAAAAAATAATAAAATAGTATTCTTACTTTTTTTAAAAACTATGTAGACCATGCTTAAAACTTAAATGACACAATATTATAAATAATATTTATGTGAGCATGCAGGTTCCTCATTTTACATTTTTTAATAAAATTTATTTTTAATATTCATTATTCATTCCATTTCCTCTTTGATGACAACATTTGTCTCCTCCTTATCCTCCTCCATCTCTTTTTCCTTTTTTATTGGCACAATTTCTCCATGAAATCTTCGCCTGTGTGCGGACAGGGAACCCTCAGTCAAGTAAATCATCGCACAATCCGAGAAGGGGCAAGGGAATCGCTTGATTTCGGGACACAAGTCTGTTTTGACTAATTGCGTCTTGTGGATGGTCTTGAGATGGTTAAGATATATTTTTTGACGCCTGAAAAGCTGTTTACAAAAAGGACAGTTCACCGGTGGCCCATATTCATCCATCTCGTCTTTTTCCTTTTTTATTGGCAAAATTTCTCCATGAACCCTTCGCCTGTGTGCTGACCGGGATGCATCAGTCAAGAAAATCATCGAACAATCCGAGAAGGGGCAGGGGAATCGCCGGATTTCCGGACACAAGTCGGTTTTGACTAGCTCCGTCTTGTGGCTGTTCCTGAGATGGGTGAGATACATTGTTTGAAGCTTGAAATGCTGTTTACAAAACGGACAGTTCAATGGTGGCCCATGCTCCGCCTTTTTGTGGCGCTCCAGCTGATCTACACTTGTAAAGTTGAGCTGCTGCTTGAGACAGTCGGGGTGATCACAGGGAACACGAGACTTGTCCAGGTGCTTCTCAAGGTGCCGGAATAAACCTTTTCGGCATATGATTCTTGAGCACCTTGGACATGAGACGGGATCATCAGCGTGGGAGCCGACCGTAGACTCTTGATGAGCCTCTAGATCCTTTTCGTTGATGAAGAATCGGTCGCAGGTCAAGGTCAGGTCACAATAAATGAGGATGGAAGAATGGACTTTTTTCCAATGGGTCAATTTTGCTTTGTCGTTGCCAAAGGACTCGGGGCACATGGGCACTCCGCAGGGTATTCTTTTTTTTTTCCATCTCCCATTTTTTCGGGGATGACATACTGCCATGTGAATCGTTCGTCCGGCTTCCGTCTTAAAGGATTTTCCACAGATTATACAGCAGGTCGGGGGGACCTCCGGTGGTTTGGCGTTCATTCTGACACCCTTTTCTACAATTGAAGCGAATAAAAAAAACTTAATTTTGTATTTTATTTTAAATCTATACAGTATTTTTTTTTAATTTACGTATTATTTATTATTTTTTTTAAAAAAGGATAAAAGTTGAGGAAAATGCTCACGTTGGGCTTGGATCGTCGTTGTAACCGGCCTTTTGTGATAATAAATATGCTCCTTCCAGAAATTAAAGCTGTCAAACCCTCGGTTCTTGCAAAGGTCAAGGCCACCAATGGGACAGGTATAGGGAGGCCGGTCACCCGCATGAACTTTGAAATGAAGGTCATACAGCAGAGGGTTTGTGAACCGGAGTTCGCACACTTGACAATGAATCAATGGATGATTTTTAAGATGGACCACCAACTCCCACTCGGTATTAAACTGCAAATTGCAGTGCTGGCAAATCATTTCCTGTTCAACTTGATCCTCAGCATCAACTTGCTTTTTCTTCCTCTTCCTCAAACTTAAACCTTTTTCTGAAGGAAGCCAAAAGTATATAAATAATACAGTTTATAAATATTTAATAAATAAATAATATTCATAAAAGCTATTCTAACTTCAATAATTCCATAATTGCATAAAAAGTAAAAATAATGATGGAATATG
>JAQIVE010006810.1:0-11121 GCA_034698285.1 Sminthurinus bimaculatus | reverse complement strand
GCATCAAGACATCAATATATACGAGTCTAAGAAACCCGAAAGAAGAATAGGAAATAAAACGTCGTCTTGGCATTCTCTTTGTGTGACCATTATGTATGTGTGGAATGCTGAGGGAATAACGCAAGGTAAACCGTATATTATATACATAATACGCAGTTAAGCTGCGATCCCTAAAACTATGCTTTATTAGTCACGTTTTGCAGTGACAATTACAAGCAGGGAACCTGGCAAAAAAATTATTGTCGTTTTGATGATTTTGCGGAAAGCAACAAGTATATAGTTTTTTTGAGTGGTCCTGCTAGAAATCTCGAATTAAAATATTTTAAATGAACTGTGGCAATGATCATAAGACATTAAAAATGTTACATTTTTTCAATGCTAAACGTTACTAACTATTATATGCAACTGCTACTATATTGTACTCTGTATTATTAATAAAGGCATGTCGTGGCACAGTTTTTTAGCAGTTTCTTCCTTCGTGCTTTCATTCCCTCTCTTTTACTCATTCATTCATTCATTCATTGACTCAAGTGATGGCGTAATAAAGAGAGTGCTTCTCCGTGTCCTACGTTCAACTCCAAAGTTCAAGTCAAACTAAAAGGTAAACAAAAATACTGTGCTTGTCAGCTGCATCAAGAGTCAAGAAAGCAGAGCAAAATATTACGTAGTACGAATACATACATACATTCGTACATATAGGTACTTCATTCACTCTCAGAAACTCTTCTCAATTCTGCCTTACCTGGCATTAAACTTTCATAAATACGATTATATAAATTTCAAACACGCTCCATGTGATGACGACAAACACTGCAGAAAAACTAGAGTCAAGAGGTAGAGTGACGATTGAACGAACAAAGATAGACCACAAACATATCTTATAAGACGACTTAGATTGCCCATCAAAAGAACAATTTACAAGCTTCTTCCATATTCTTTATGATTCTATCCACTGCTTTCCCCAGTTTTCCGGGACTATAGAAAATATGTAATGCGTACTTACAATCATTGTAAATATGGGCATGGTGGAGCAGTCAAAAATAACCGCCACAAAAAATGAAATAAATGTGTCAAAACTTCAGGATGTTGTAGAATAATAAAAAAAAGTCAGTTGTTGTACATCATATCTGTTTCGAAGGAGTAACACGTGCAAATAGTTAAAAACAGTGCGTGGAAAACAGAACAAATTAGTGCAGAGCTAATTCAAGTAACTAGAAAAAATTGTGGATTTTTTTTAAAAATGCTTTAATGCCAAGATACCAACTAATTAAATATAGAAATAATTGACATATTGAAACTATTGCAAACCTTTTCTCCATTAAGAAAAAGACATACCGCTTAAGCTGATCCGTGGAACAATATGGTTTAAACAAAAAGGAAACGAATCCAGGGTTTGTAATAAAACGTGAGCAATACAATTGAAGAACAAAAGAAACTTTGCCATTCGCAGAATTCAAAATTCCAAGCACAGTGTCAAATAAATAATACGTGCCGTTGTACGTGATACATACAAGAGAAAGAGCAGAGGCGAGAAAAGTGGAGGAATCTACATTGCGCGGCAAAACTAACAACAACAGCAACTTCAACTTCTGAATGACATTCTGAGGTTGATGCTATGGCTTATTCGACAACGTCAGGAATACATAAGCCAAGACCGAGAGAAAGGGAGAGGAAATGAAAACCCAAAAGGAGAGCAGATGGTTTTTTACGCTTAACTGGGTTATCTGCGTGTCACGACTCTGACTTTACGTCCAGATTTGAGCTACATGCATCTTTAGGTAGAGTACAGATATGTATCAGGGAGAAAGTGTGGTGTTATATTTAGGGCGACTCTAATGCAACTTCACCAAATCATCCTCAAACCAGACGCCATGAAAAAAGGTGGTGATACATGTCGGAAACCCAGCCAAAACTCTTGGTTTTATACAGTGCATTTAAACAGATCCAAAAACTGAAAATTGCAATTCCAGGTCAAACCACAATGGAAACCTTGTGTTATTTAATCACCTTCAACCCTAAAAAATTAACTATGTGTAATTTGTACAGTAGACACAATAAAAAGCAGGCAAATGAAGTAAATGACGAAACGTACTTTTTTTACGAGTAAAAAAGTCGACCTTTGACGATTTAATGAGGTCATGAAGTTGTTTTTAAAATATTGTTGTATTGCAGTTTTACCTATTGTAAAACGTATACTGACTTGAGATTTTCATGTCTAGATATCAAAAAAATATTCCTAACTGAAACCTAGTAAACCAAAAAAGTTGTTTCATAGACTGTAGGGCTAACTTTATAACGGTTTGGTCTACTAAGGAAATTGAACAGTTTTTGAACAGATTTTGCCCTGTCTCACAATGTCTCTCTGTTTTTATTATACACTTCAAGTCGAGGAATAAGAAAAGGATTAGGATGAAACTTAGAGCTGGCATTAAATCCCACATCCCACGCATTGAAAACAAGGGTATGTGAATTATGAAAGCCTATTTCTTTCTCTCGTTTTCTCGGTCATGCTACAGACCGACTTGAAAGAGTACTAGTATAACAGAGATACGAGAAAAGCAGAATACATAGAAAAACAATGGGAAGATGAAGAGAAATTGTGCAGAAGGAAAGGTGTTCGTTTTTTTGTGCAAATCCCATCGAGTTCTAAGATTTGTATAAGATGCACATTGCACATACCTCTCACTATTTCGTGGATATAAACAATTTGAGCAATTTCTTGTGAAAAATTGAAGGCATGCTTGGATATATTTATCTATGCATGTATTTATGTAGATACTTTTTGTATCCGGCTGTCTCTACTTTCACTCTTTTTTTAATTCTAGCCTAGATTTGACGCGTTTATCCAGTCAAGACAGATATGCTCGGGGACTACCTCAGAAATCTGAAGCTGTAAGGACAAGTGGATCTGAATGTACAATATGTACATACGTTTTCCAGAAAGCTGGAGAAAAACTAGAGCAGGACAGGCAGAAAGAAATTGCATTTTCTCTTATCGCATTTATTCTCGTCCATCCTGTTTTCTGTTTCAACATTCTTCAGCAAAAGCGGATATTTTATGCAATATATACAAACATATATAGTAATATGTAATAATGCAAAACATAACACTATTTTTAAAATTCAGACAGCAAAAATGTTACAATTCCACCGATTCTCTTTTTCTTAGTCCCATTCTTGAACCTGATTCTTTGGAGTATGATGTGCAAGCATGAGAATGTTTGAAATTTCGAAGAGTTTTTCAAAAGTTCTTTGAAATTTTGTACAAGTAGTCAGCTACAAGTAACTCGTGTTGAGAGGCATGTGTGCCAAAACTGAAACTGGGAAACTTTTGCAAAGTCTCTCACATCTATGAATCTTTCAGTAGATTCTTACTTTCAAGTTCCTTTTTTTGTCTGTATTCTTTTGATGTTAAATCTCTGACTCTTATTGTTAGATACACTGGCAATTTTCACACAAAGGCCATCATCGTTATGAACAATGCACTGGTTTTTATTCTGCCGTACTGCTGAAATATCTATACTGCATGATATTCATACACTCCAAACCTATAAAGAAAGCTGGTAAAATTTGGGGTAAAAAACTGACTGAGTGTTTTTGCAACTTAATTACCTAAAGTAACGTTGTACAACAACATTTTTAATTCCTAAATGCAAAAGTGTATGCAACTTAAAGAGTTATTGACGACGGGTGACGGGTGCATTTATACGCTAAGTGTTTTTGAACAAATTAATTCAGTGCACTTTTTTGCTTTCCCTCTAAATGAAACCAAGTCATTATCTTGACTCTTTAAAAACATGCTAGCTGTATACCTACACGACAGTAAAGTAAGTAGTATGGCCATCTCGTATACAAAATTCATCACTTAAAAAAAGGAAGAGGAAAGGGAAGTGCGCTGATTTTTTTGATATCATGTTAATTTCTTCATTATGACTTTGGTGTATGTAGAGTGTAACTACTAGGGCAGCACAGGGTCTAAATGCTCCAAAAGTAATATGTACCACTGAGTTATCCTCCCGAAACGGCACAAGCAGGGAAAAAATTGAAAACCTATTTCTGGTTGTAGAGTACAAATTCCTGCAACAAAATGGAATCTCTGCTTTGCTCTACTGATGTGAGTACTGTGCATGTTTATTATAATATGAGCGATTGAGTCATCTGCATCTTCATCTGTTGGCTACGAGAAAATTTGCGAATATGCATAATATATAAAGCATGCAAAGAAAATTCGCAACACTTTTGCATCATTTTACTTCATGTTCAGAATTCAACCGGGACAAAAGGCCTTTGGGTTTTTCTTTTCCAGGACATCTTTCTTCCTCTCCATACTCCGCACACGCCCTTTGTTGTGGGAATATTTTAATAATTCCAGGCAAATTCTTGTTCTTGCTCTCTCTTTCTCTTCCAACTTTTGGTTCTTGGTTCTTGGCTCTGTTTCAGTTTTGGTTCAACTCACTTTCCCCATGCCAATTCTTATTCTGTCTTCGTATCATGTATTCATGGAGGTTTCCTCATCTTTAGAGAGATACCCCATGTGTATATGTATATATGAAATATGCATGTATGTATGGGGGCGCTCGTTTTATTTTTACAAGGATCCACTTATTTTATGCAGTGCTGTGATCTGCAGTGTCCTTTAGACACGGGGATTGAATGTAGAGTAGAAACAATGAACCGTGCAATACAGTTTTAGACGGAAACCCGTGTATTTGAAAAAATTGCGAGTCACTTTAGCTTGTCAACGGAGCTCATAAAATAAGACCTCCAAGAATACCTGCATAGGCAACAGCAGCATCCGTACATCCACAAATTTGTATTCCTCTCCTTGTTTTCAACTTTAGATCTCAAGTCTCGCTGTTTTAAAAATTTAGATATGCATTGTACGTATATACACACTTACACATTTACTCTCAAATTCATTTCCCTTTGTTTCTGCATTTCTAAATTCCTCACAGTGCAGTTGTATTTTATGCCGTTCGCCATTTGCAATGCATACAAATGGCAAATAGCAAACAGTGTGTAAATCTAAATCTAGGAAAATGTAAAACGAGTTCAAGATTTTGAAAATCCTATTTCATTTCTTTTGGATTGCGGAATTGCCTCGCTCCTTTTATCGTACAAAACTAAGGATGTTTTGCTTCTTTTTTTCTCGTGTCGTGTACTAGTTATAATGTTGATGTTTCTGTTTATATTATTATATTTTGTGTTTGCACAATACGTACATAAATTCACCGATTGATCCTTCAAGCAAAAAATCTTTTGCTCACAAGAAGATACGCACGAAATTCAAACAGAGTTTCCTTATACGCTTCTTATTTACTTGGTGAGGAAAAAGGAAAGCAGGAGAAAGTACTTGCTACTGAACACAACTAGTCTATGTCTATGTCGTTTTTGCCTGTTCAACTTCAACTGTGTTTTTTCATGTCACCTTCCTTTCCCTTTCTTCCATTTTTCGATCTCAAAAAAGTCAATAAAATTCTATTTATTTTTCAATGTTCGAACCTCCAACTTATGGACGCATTTTTGAGTGTTGGAGCAATCTCATATCTGAAGCATGTAAACAGTACACAATGTGCAATTTACTCGGAGCAAAATAGAACCAAGAAGAAAAATTTATCGTCACTTCAGTTACTTGAAAAGTCCTCATATTTTGTATATGGTGTATAGTTATACTCCATTCAATTCAATTGTACTTGCATTTTTATATTTTCCTTTTCTTCACTTGTCCGTTATTTCTTGAGGACATGTACATATGTACAGTGTACAGTGTACAAGCCTTCACTTCACTGAACAAACATTGATTGCTACTTACAATTTTTTAGACCTCTCCTTCAAGAGTCTCATCTCAACTTATAGCGCGTTTGCCTGTGTAAAAATATATCTCTGTAGTAACCTCCAATGGTGTCCATACTGAAAAAGTGGGAAACGAGAGTCCGCTAACCATACTAAAGATCGAGTTTCGGATCAAAAAATACTGTAAATGTGAATGGAAAATGCCATAAAAACATCTCCAGTATTAGCTTCCATTTTTACATAATATTTTCTTTTGTCCCCTTTTCCTGAAACAAATCCCATGCAGCTAGGCTGTGAAAGCAACGTAGATAATCGATAACAGCATACTATCTCAATAACAATGCAAATCTTTATTACTGTTTCTGAATTGTGAAGGGGTTTTTGAACGTTTGTATACATTAAATTGGAAGTGCAAATCTTGGTGCATTGTACCTAAAACGCATCCAGCTAGAATAAGTACAAAATATGGTAACAGCTTCCACTTTTCTTGGGCTAAACAAAATACCGAACTTTTTAAATGTTATATTTCTCACTTGTTATTACTACTGACGAGATGATCGTCTTCAAACTAAA
This sequence comes from Sminthurinus bimaculatus, assembly GCA_034698285.1. Lineage (NCBI taxonomy): Eukaryota > Metazoa > Arthropoda > Collembola > Symphypleona > Katiannidae > Sminthurinus > Sminthurinus bimaculatus. The sequence continues at coordinate 4,755 of JAQIVE010006810.1, read as the reverse complement.
GGCAAGTTTAAATGAAGGGATATGACAGGCACTCACTTATTGTATTTTCTTTTTCAGCCATAAACCGCCTGTATTACCCTCCATATGCTTTTTATCCTTTCCTCCAGGGATAAAAGGTAGAGAAGCTTTTGCTTGACTGCAGATGCTCAGAAAGTTAGTGTGTGCGGTGCGGGGCTGTGCTTATCCAACAGATATGACGGATGCGAATTTTCAATCCAAAAATAGATACCGATCACGTAGTTTAATCACCTGGGACTGCTGCCTTTCCTTTCTGTCTATTATTTCTCTCTTCATGTTCATCTCCTTATCAGCTTTGAAAGTCACCGAGTCACTGTGGATGAAAAGGGAATCAGATTTTTCCGCCGCCGCTGGTGATATACGTGCTATACATATGCCATATACATACATATGTGTTGCAGACGAGCTGAATAAATTATTACTGAGAATTTTATACATGCGTCTACATTTCTATTTTGCATCCAATATTAAATGTACAATCTTTCATATGGATGCGACGTAAAAAGGAAGCCCAAGCAGACACTTACAATCTGTTTCCTTTCTGTGACAATATGAATATAAGTAAAATATTCAAAGTCCATAGTTTGAGTGCGCAGTGCATGTACATTTTACATACAAACGTAATTAAATGTAGCGCTGCATTTATTTTTGTGCGTATTCAAAATTCAAGTATTCGATAAGCACAAATGAGAAAACGAGCGTCTTAAAATGATTGAAAAAAGAAAAAAAGCGAAAACAAAAAGCCATGGAAAATGAAATGAGAAAATTCGTTGCTTTTCATTTTACAAGAACTTTGATGAAGACAAACGAAAAAGACTTCTATTCAACATTTAATGGACTGCTTGCTCCCCATCTTTGCATATTTTTCCTGACGATTAGATTCATTATTGCTTACGCAAAGTCTCTACTTTACAAGTTTGCTAAATAAAAAGTATTGCGAATATACAACGAATACATTTTGCTATTTCTTTAGCATTGTATTATTGATACTGTGTATTATGTTGCAGAAGAATTTTGGCTTCATCTTCTCGTTTTCATTATAAAATCAAAAGTAGATGGATACGACTTTATTAACGTGTTAAGAAGACAGTTGCACACAAAGTATACTCAGAAAAAGATCAGTCAACCCAGCATTCCTTTCTTTCATTGTCATCTTTTGCTTCTCATATCGGAAGCGTACAGCCAAGCAAACCTTTATTGCAATGTTTCATTCGTTGGGAAAAGGGAGGATAAGAACGAGCAGATTTCTCATAAATTGTTCTAATTATGTATCCTGAGTACTTCTGGGAATTCAAATACACTTAAAAGCCGATCAGCCATGAGCCCCTTTTTCATAGAATTTTATACGAGCTCACTGTCCTATTTCCTTTCAGTTTGTAGAAAGCCCCTTTCATCGCCTTTCTCATCCCATCCTAGATACTTGCTTATTTACTTTCCTTGATCTGTCTGAAGGCTAACGTGTGGGTGGTTTCATATTTACTATGATTTATAATTACATTGATTAACTAGAATAAGTATGTGGTATGCACGTATGGAATTAAATATTGCCTGTAAAACAAGTAACTAATATGAGATTCAAATGGGATTCATGATGAAACAAAATTCCTACATGATCTGTTTCTCTTGTTTTGATCCACAGGAACGATTTCTTCTCATTCCGATAATGGCATCGCTAATCAAAACCAGCTTCCGGTAAGTGGTCCAATTACTATCCGAATCAGTAGATACACACATAAGTTATTTCGCCGAAAATATTAGTTTCAAATATCACACAACGTCGTACACATGTATTATGTATGTATTAGCGGCCAAACCCGCAAATGTAACGTTCATAGGTAAATAACCGTTTTTAATCTTTTCTTTGCTATCACATCTAGTTTAAATGATCATAAATACCCTTGGCTGTTCATGAAACAAGTTGAATTTCTACTTGAAAAAGGATGTCACAAGGATTCTAGGCTAGGCCAATCAAGTTTCCATATTGGCAATAAATGTGCATTAAAATCAGACTTCTAATTTATTGATGTAGAGTGTAGGTTTAACAAGATTGGAAATTTTAATTGAATTTTCGAAACCAGAATGTTTTCAAAGGTCAAACCTGGTTGTTTTGAAAAGTAGGGTGATCACTTTTGCTTTATAATATTCTGTTACTTTTCTTTCTTTTTCAAGCTTTGGATATTTTATTACGAAAATAAAATATTCGTAATATCTCAAAGCTTGTTCTGTCAATATCACTGCAAAAAACACATCTAAAAGCGCGATCTTATCTCCTTATCTGTTAGAAAAAAAATTCCCGAAAAGCGCTTAAAATTAGCAACCTGTTGAGGAAAACTAGTAGATTGCATTGTATTGGAATCGCTATTTTTTCCATCTGGTTCCCCACGAAAGATTTTTCGAGTAGCATATTAAGTATACTGCGTCTTATAAGTACGAGCAAGAACAAAAATTAGCGTACAGTTAGCCCCGAGACATTGACGTAAATGGGGACTATGAATAGTTGGATTTCATACTATAATAGGATATTTGGACCACGGTAATTTGTGTAAACAGTACAGAGCAAACACACACATTACTGCTTTTTAGGAGAGATAGAGAGAACGAGGGAAAAGCCACCGAGGAAAGTTGATGGAGATAAAGGGATATATACAGAGAGAGAGAGAGAGAGAGAGAGAGAGAGTTGATAGCGCACCACTAATTGCCAAACCTGTCTCGGCTCATCTTTATTGTAGCTTAGGTAGTAATACACATGAGTCTGCAGTCTAAATGTTGTAGTCATTATACCATGTTTCCACGCACTACCATCAATTTTGTACTGTATTATCGAGCCTTTATGCCGCCGACTGCAGAACAAGTCTTGTTCTCTAGGACGCGTGAGTGATGCTCACATGACCAACTGACTAATGTGCATGCATAGTGTACCGTACACTTTACATGGCGAATAATCCACATGTCATTCTTCGTGTGTCTAGTGAAGACACTTGACAACTCGATGCGAAACGTAATGAGAATTTGAGCATAGATACAATTTTCGCTGCCGCATTTGATGTCAAATGTCAACTGTCATGAGAAAACGAAAAAAGTTGGCGCATATACGCACAAAGATCTATGTATGTGTACGTAATAAAAATAAACAAATCATCTGAACTCTATACATAACGAATAGTGAATAGATATGTTTTGCTCTCCGCTAATCATACACATTGCTCTGCAAAACATGGAATTTGTCGCCTATAGCTGAAGGTCAATGGGTTTAACATTCAAGTTAATGACCATGTTTACAAATGACATTGTACAGTTTTGAACAAATAATATACATATTGCAGTCTGAAATTGAGCATGAACTAAACATGAACAAGTAAAACTTTTTTAATGAGCCTCTATACTGTATTAAGATCATTTAATATTATTTGCGTCCAAAAATGTACAATTGTTATTGAGCTTAAAGTGCAAACGAAATGGGACAAAAAAAGAGCTGCATTTATGGAATTTTATGGCATACATATGTATATTAGCAAAGCTAGTGACATTGAATTTTAGAACATAGAATGGCTACACATTAGATGTAATTTTATGTCTAATTTTCTGAATGGGCGGCCTAGAGGTTGAAACTTGCTTAAAAGTATATACTGAGCATTAAAAGCCCATTAAACTAAAATCTAAATTGGAAAAATTAAATTAAAATACATTCAAGCTGCATCCTTTTTGTTTTGTTGCATATTCTCTTTGATGATGACTTTTCTCTGCTTCCCGTCGTTCGCTCACCCGCTTCAGAAAGAGGAATTGGAGCTAGAGAGTTTGAAACTGAAGGGCAACGGTGGGAACGGAGTTGGAAGCCAGCAACGGCCACAGGCATCAGCTGGAGGAGCAGCTAGTGGAACAGATGGCAAACAACTAAGCAAGACGCCCACGCCAACTCCTTCGCCTCAAGTTCCGACTCCCGTCAAAAGTTCAGGTATGCATCTCTCTTTTTCCTTTCTCATTATCTTTCTCTTATTCTTAATAATATTGTAGGTACCTGTGTGTACATCACTGTATACTGTATATTGAGTATTAAAAATTATGGTGCATATCACGATGTTTAATAGTTTTAAAATATAATTACTTTGCAACCTTTGTCCTTTTCGCAAAAACTGATTCATTTTCAGCCTGCGGTGTGTGTTGAAATGCGGTGACAAGTCTATTTATAAAGATATATAGCAAGCTCTCATTAGGCATTATGCAATGTTAAATTTAATGGAGCGAAAAAATATGTACATGAAATTTCGATGAACAAAAAGGCTATTATTACTGGTAAATTTTGTTTATTATTACTAAAAACTATTTTTAGATTAATTGTGAGGCAATATTGCAGAATCTTGTCATACTGGTTCTTTAGAAGTTTAACAGCACATTTTAAGCAAACTTTTGTTACAATTTTTGGTTTCAATTGAAAAATTTGGCTGAACTATAGTGCAAAAAAAAATGGCCGACAAATAAGAATAATTGTTCTCTATATTCAGTGTGAAACCTGTTTTAAAAACTCACTTGATTTTTTATAAATTCTTTTGAACGCCAGTGCTTCAAAATACATTAGTCAAATAAATCAATTAATCAATACATATTAGGAGAAAATGCAGTCAAAACAAGTATTCCAGCAATTGCTTTTCCTTTAATTCGATACTATTGGCTTGTTCAAAAAGTTCCTGCCGTTTACTTTAAAATTTTCTCAAAAAATCTAGAGACTGTGACCGCTTTCTA
>JAQIVE010006809.1:0-11122 GCA_034698285.1 Sminthurinus bimaculatus | reverse complement strand
TTCAAATCGGCTCTATAAAGCATTGTCATAGAAAATATGAAATCGGATGTTGTGTACAGTTTTTTTTCAATTTTTGTTGCCGCGAGTTTTTTTCAATGGCCACTGGGAGTAAATAAAAAATAAATGGTGTCCTTTTACGGGTTAAGAAACGTTTTTCCTTCCCGTGAAAACACTATAAAACCGCAACGTTTGGCTGTCAAATATAAAATTATATTTAAGAAAAAACATCATACATCTGTCATTATTTTTCATAGCTGGCAAATGAACTTTTGATAATAATATAATACAAAAAGAGTATTTGTGAGTGAAAATCAGTCAAGTTGCTCTAGTATATATATATATGTAGTACTCTTATATGGAACAGTTTTCTAATTATTCAAACTTCAGCTGATTGGATATTTAGTTTATTGCGTTTATATGGTTAAAAATGTTAGATTTTATCAATTTATGTAGGTTATATTTATTTATTGATGTGGAAAAGATAAAAGCTGTGCACAGCAATGTCAAAAACAATAATAGAAAATGCGATTTGCATATTTCTTTCTCTGTAAAATATATTCCATACTATTTTTGTTGCCGGTATCACTGATAGTGTAGTCTGTGTAGTGTGTAGTAAATAAAGAGTTGAATAATGCTTAAGGCTTTAGGAAAAGAAGAAGAAGAAAGTATTTTATCATTGTATGCATAGATAAGTGCATTTATAAGAAGATCGATTATTGATTGGTAATAGTCATGATATTGAATAGGTGTTGTGTATGTGTGCTTAAGCTTGACAATTAGACTTTAGACTTGGTAGTGTGAAAGCTTGAAATCGAATTTAGATGTAGATCTTAACGATACCTATCCTGTAATATGCTAATACTACTCGATGATACTATATTATAATACATACATGCATAGCTATGTGCTTGACTTTTAACATGTACTTTTTTAAACAAACTGTATGCGACACAGAATTCCGTGCATATTACGATTTTCCATTTTTATATTTATTTCTATCACTCCACCACGAATATGTATGTTTTCGTCAGTGTTCTGTGAGCTGAATTCACGGAAGAGATCTGGGACCACGGGGAATGTATATATTGGAAACGCTTCAAGTGTTTTTGACCTCTGATCTCCTGTTGTCAATCCCGGCTACTAAAATTTTTGAACGAAATGAGTCTTTTTGGAACGGAAACATGGAAAACTTGTTTAAACGCGTTTTCATCTTAAAATGTGTGCCTCTACGATTTTAGTAAAGTCATATTATCGGCTGTGGAATGCGCCAAATTTATTTTTTGTCCAAATTTTACCAAAGTTTGGAAGAATCTAGTAAGCCCTTACTAGATTACTTTGATCGATGTCTTGAAAAATTTCAGATAGATATAAATATAAGATAAATTTTGTGGACAAACCGATAGGCCATTCATAACTAAAGTAAGCGTTTTACAAAGCGCATCAATAGATTGAGTGCGCGCCAAGGCGCGCCTTATCTTGCTAGTACATAAATACTAACGTATGATAGTCACACCCGCTACGAATGAATATACATACACATGTTGTATTGATGTTTTGTACATAATATGATGTAGCCCATGGTTATTTTTTCTCTATTATCCATATACACACAATATAATATATATCTTTTCAACACTACAATTTCGTCTCAGGAAATCATAGTCATTACTGATTACAATGGTTGATGATCAACTTGTAAGTTGTTAGTTAGTATTTAGTAGTATACATTCAAAATTGCTATTTAGTAATTGGGACAGAAATAACAAATTCAATCATGCACATAAAATGTACACACACACACATGTATGTAACTCTGCTGTGAATGAGAGCTGTTGAACTTTCGATAACTCTTCTTCTTCTTCTTGAAAGTGAGAGAGAAAGATATTCGGATTGAGATAGAAAATAAGATGAAGATTTTAAACAATGCATTTTATGTAGGACACAAGTAGTAGTACGATAGAAGAGAGAAAACTTTATTTGTAGTAATACAATGTATAAAAAGTAAATGGACAGCCGTTGCAGAGAGTTGATGGGTAAGCAGTATGCATAAAACACTATACATATTACTGTTATTACAATGTCTCATCATTTCATCTTCAATTTAAATGATGTACAAAATAAGAAGTATGGTTCAAATGTGTTTGTAAATACATCCAACTCTGACAGTTGTTCCTGAATTACTTTTGCTCCTACACTCGACGCTACGCTGTATATTACTTATACTCGTATATAAACATTGTAAACATACAGACTCCGTTTATCATATTCAGTAAAAACAATAATAATGTTGCAACAAGTACGAAATTACATACGAGCATAATAATTATTATTACTGTGATATCAGCTGTAGGGTTTTTATACTTTAATAGTGTTGAGCAGAACAATAGCGTCAATAATAAATAATGAGGTCGTGGATTGATTTATTTCCCTTTCTTCTTCATTTTTATTAGTCAAATAATAATGCAAATTTATATGGATTTTAATAAAGATACACGATGGTGATGGTTTTTTTTATTATAGCAGGTGCCATGTATTTTGATAATTTTTTCAATAAAAATGTGAACTTTATGATCTTCTTGATTGTAGAAAAAATAACTTGGCATAGAGTATAGAGTACAGGTAGATATAAATTGTGTGTAGTAGTGTGTATAATAACTTATAAATTATACATATACATGCATATGCATAAATGTGTATCTTGCCCCCAAGTTGTTAAAATGTAAAGCGTTGGTCCATTTTAATTATTGTAAATATCGGAGTTATAGATTGTAAACTATGCAGAAATACATGGTAGTATATATAAAAAATATATAATGTTGTTAGTTGGTTGGATGTATTTCTTATTGATTCTTGATTAACAGCAACAGTAGCTATATACAAGTTGAAACTAGTCTTACTTGTCTTGAATCTTGGTTTCGAGACTCTTTTCTTCACTGCCTTCGTTTTCTGAGAGTATGTTATGAACACACATTTGTATACCTATGTTCCTAGTTTATGTACCTACAAGTTTGTATACTTGCGTGTAGTCTACATTTTGTACATCTTTTATTCCAGCACAAATGAAAGGTAGACATGCTTGTTAGGTATTAGGTATATAGTATAAAATAGTGATATTTGATTTTTTCTGTATTTTACATTCTGTTCTACTATGACATGCAAAAAGAGGAGTTAACAAACTAACCGGGGTGAATCATTTTCTTTGCATGTCTTTTATAGTTTCCGTCAATGTGCATATAATGTATAGGATAAACATATATGCATGCTAACCCTTTCCTCAATTTACTCCTGTGTCTTGGGATGTGTAAAGAGATAGAGATGTAATTAAACTTTGTGTGTGTTGAGTATCGGCAGCCTGTACCTATACTTCATACTTTAGGGTCATTTTTTCTTTGGCATGCAAATTGGTAATAATATCTGTATCTCTGTGTATTTGTGCTTGTGTGTGTGTCGAGGAAAAGACACTTAGGTATATGTATGTACGATTCTGCGGGTTGATAATGATAATTGCTAGTAAAGGTAACTGTGTTGACTTGAAATATGTTCAAATCATCATGGATAATCTAATTCTAATGCATGCACACATATAATATGTGTATAAAGTCCAATACCCACAACTAAATTCGTGAGGTGTATAAATTGTCTCCCCAACAAAAAGTAGTGACCTCTTTATATCCCAAGCAATACATATCATATACGTATATACATGTATGTACATATATACTAACATTCGTATTAAAGTGCCATGTAATTTTTCATGCAAACATAACATGAATATACATATGTATCTGTGTGGATGTGGTGGCATCATTAGTTTTTTTTCTTTATCAACTCATAGTATAACTATCATTTGTAAAAACAAAAATATCTAGTGCATTTCAAATAGGATGAAAATCCTCAAAATAATGTTATTATATTTAGTGTGTAGTTTTCTTGGGATTAGCGTTTTGCCTTGGAATCAATGACTCGAAAATTATTACTTTGACAGTTTGGATGTACACGCGTGGCAAAGAGAACTAGATTTGAAATTTTTAAATGCACTACTATTCTCGTAGAGCAGACATGGGCAAGCAGAATTCATACAACAAAATGTGGAAGAGATTTTGACTTGTGTTTAAAAATGATAAAAAAATCTTTTACTGTTTATTATTGTATGGCAACCAACTCACATATGTGTGAGAGACTGACTGCAAATCCAATTCTGTTGAAAAATAGGCTGTGTCAAGACAAAAAGTTGGTCATTTCTTTGCGGTTGTTTTAGACTCGTCTTCGTTTTAGTAAATGAGCATAGTATGTGTGTATACATGTATTATGTATGCTGTGTGTGTGTATGTTTGCCGGCGTAGTCCAAGTGGTATTGGTTTGTTGTTTTCCTCTTTATTAAATAAGTACCTTGATATGACATGCATAATATGTGTGTAGAAATTTGTTTGAGTCTTGTTCTTAAATATGAAGATGATGATTCAACCATGATAGAGGACTAAGAAAACTCATTGGAAGTTAGGTAATAATCAAATCGAAGGTATAGCAGCTATGATAGACAACACAGACGTGCACAATACTCATTAACCACATAATGACAAATGCTTCATAAAAAATCTGCTGCATCGGACCCAACTGGTTGCCTCAAATGGTATCCATTTTCTGTGACTTGACTTTAAATGGCAATGTGTATTCATCATTATCAAATTCAGCTTTGCTCTCTCTCTCTCTCTCTCTCTCTCTCTCTCTCTCTCTCTCTCTCTCTCTATAGTGATCATATCTCTATAATCTTGAGGGAAGAAAGAACGAAAGAAAGAAAATCTTTTGGTAAATATACATACCATTTTATGTATGTCCAACTAACTAAGGTTCACATTCACACATACAAACCATCATCTCCAATTTTTTTGTATATATAAGTGTTACTTGTAGCCTTGAATTTTATTGTTCTCTCCCGACTTGTACTTGTATATATGTATATGTATTCGCAATACATTGCACATCTTGACTTGCAAATTTTTTTCGCGTTAACAACTGAATAAATGTTAAAATTAATCTTGAGTCTTTTCGTATTTTCCGTCCTAGCTCCTTTGCTCATACCATAATATGTATTTTATTATGTTACGTCTTACGCAGAGAGTTGAGTAAAGAAGAATAGAAAAATTATCATTGAACCGTTGAACTCTCTTAAAATCGGCACATTCGAATATCATGACATTTAATTTAGTAGTTTGCACCTCATCTCCAGTTTATTTAATTTTTAAATCCGGTGTATATAGATATGCAATCTTTTATATACATATGTATTTATGCGTTGCTAATGTGAATAATCAAATTTCGAATGCATTGAATATTTATAGGGAAAATAAAGACATCTAACTTCGGTTGTTATTCTACGTATGGTATACGACTGTCACATTTATGTGCCCATATATGCATTATTTACGAACCTTCGGAAACTTTTCTTCACTTTGGCCTCCGCGGCCTTACCTCTTATTTCTGAGTTAGTTATTATACAATGTATTCTAGGAGCACTAGCAACGTGGTATTAGTAAGATAAATAAAACGTCATAAACGTAACCAAGATAAGCTTATATTTCTGAATGTACTGTTTGTTTGCTGCATTTTGTTTTAAAAGTTCATTGCCATTTTAAATAATGCAGTCTTTTTTTACAATTTTCAAAGTTTACCTTTTCGCCCTGTGTTACACAGCGTGTAGCTTTGTAGTAAATATAGATATACATATGTATGTGTGTTTTGAATTGCTTGTACAGTTCTAGAGTTCTATCGCCCATCACCAGTTTTATTTTTGCCTTTAAACCTTTTCATAGAAATAAAACAAAGAAATGGTAGTTTCTGTGGGATGAAAACTAGACTGGCATGGCTTGATTGCTTACTGCTGCTATGCATGCATTTTCTAATCAAATGACGGAACTTTTGTTTATGGAAAAAATAAGTTTATAATGACATATTATACATACACCTAATGAATGCATCTGTGTGTATTTAAGGCACATCTCAAATGATGTATCTATATTGCGTATATATAAATATACAATATATTATGAAGTAATAAAAAATATGTAGACATACTTTATAACATATTGTACTATTAATTTTCACATTTTCAAACAATATTAAGTTGTTGATATTACAATTTTGTCTCATGTATACCAGTAAGTACATTTATGGGTTCGTAACTGGCAGTTTTCTAGAAAAAGGATATAGTCAACGACATGTAAGGCAATCATTAATTATTATTATTGATGTTCTTTTTGGATTAGTATTAATATTGTTGTGGTAGAAGACGAATTTTTTATTTATGCTTTATGCTTGGCTTCACAATTTAGGCATAGGTTTTTACATTAGAATAATCAAATATTCAGGTATGTTTTATTTGTGTTTAACAACGATAATAATAATAATGTGTATAGATATTAGATAGTGATACAGCCGAAGAATTTCAAGATTAATTGGTTTGATAATATTCGTAGGTGTCTGTCTGTTTGTCCTTGCACCTTATTACCAATTCAGTTCCATGCAAGATGTGTGCATGTAGTTAGACATATCTAAATGTTGTATGGATTAGAGGTCTCTTATAATCTTGAATAAGAATCTTGAATTAGGCAAAAACATCTTCACGTTATTGTCGGCATCATGGTGGTGCACATAGGGAGTAAAGCGACAAGGTTTGTTTTAAGAATTTGAAAGCGCAGGCACAATTGAGATTTCGCTATTACGACATCAGAATAGCTATATTTGGTACATGTTATATGTACGTTGACTATTGTTTCCTTTGAAAAATTAGGGATTTTTTATTATATATAAAAGGGAATAAAATCATGTGATATTATTATTTTATGGCATCGTATATAGGTATGTATTACATATATAAGCGTGAAGTAATTTTTATGTTGTACTTTTACATATCACCAAAGTTCTCGTGTGAATGAATGTTGTTCCCTGTCCAAATTCGACTCCTAAGTTTTTTGTCTTAAATTGGCAACATTTGTAGAATACTTAAACGAAAATCCACCGGATCAATATCTTCAGAAAATTAAAAGGGAACATGGCAAGTTATTATAGCTATAAATATAAAGGACTTTATTTTATTAAGTACCTATTTTGATTTTGATTTTCGAAAGGTATTTAAATGTAAAATCATATTTTGTTGGAGGGGTACACATTACCCTAAGCAATTCGTCAATTACGACCACATAATACATAATGTATTAAATATTAAATATCATTATCATATTAAATATTTTTGTTGTTTTATTTTTCACAGATGAGTCGAGAAAAGAGAGGAACGTCTGCATTGGAAGAATGGAGTAGGCAAATGACTGAGGGATACAAAGGAGTGTAAGCACTGTTTTTATGCATACTACTTATTTCATACTTATTCAGAATATAGCATCATTTTATACTTTATTTAATTAATTTACATCTATCAATTAATTAATTTTTAGCAAAATTTCAAACATGACTACGAGTTGGAGGTCTGGGCTCGCTTTTTGCGCACTAATTCATCGTTTTCACCCCGAACTCCTGTAAGTCCTTATTCAATCATTAAAACGCTATTACTGATGATTTTTTTTCTATAATGCTGCGTGGGTTTTGTGAGTGGGTAGAAATTGGAAAATCTCACGCCGAAAGCCAGAGAGAACAACCATTTTTTCATAGATTGTTTTAGATGACCATAAATAATAGAGTTATATGTGTAGATGTAGATGAAAGACAAGATGTGTTATTATTGATGTATTTGAGCATATATGTATGCATGCGTACTTGCGACGTTTCATAATTCATAATATATATTATGTAGTTTGTAATTTACAACAAATAAGACAATGTATTTTTTTCTGACTGGTTATAATTTCCAGAGACTATGAGAGTTTAGACCCAAATGACATCATGGGAAACTGTACATTGGCTTTTGATATTGCTGAGAGTAAACTAGGAATTCCATCGTTATTGGATGCGGAAGACATGCTTAATTGCCAGATACCTGATCGTTTATCTATTTTGACCTATGTTAGTCAATATTATAAAGCCTTCAAAAATTCTCCAAAGAAGTCAACCATCTCATCCCACCATCATCTGAGCCGACCTGAACTAAAATCCGTTAAAACTTCCGAAAAGGTTTGGTTACAATAACATTTCAACCTTTTTTTAAAACCGCTACATTATAGAGTATTAAGTACCTACAATTTTCATTTGCTTTGATCTCCTACTACAAACGATGCTTTTGCTCGCTGTCATTTCATGTGTAAAAATCAATACCGTGCAAAGTGCAAAGATGTAAAAATATTTAAAAAATAAACCCTGTGATAAATCTCTACGGACATTTAAAGATTTTTCATTGCCGTAAAGGGCAGAGTCATTAGATTCTCGAGTCGTAAAAACACGAATATCTATCATCTGTAGAGTATTATTAATAAGTACTGTGTTCTATGTATATTATTACACTCTGCGATTTTGGTAATACCATTCACAGTTTACGGACCGACATAGAAAGACTTCGGAGTTAAACTTGGAAATTAGAATATATTATTATGTCTACGTACATATGTATGTGGTTGTATGAAATTAGACTAACTGTTTGTACTCAAGAATTATGAGACAGAAAGAAATATCTTCGTTTTCTAAAATTACAGAATATGCATATGAACATCATGGTAAACATTAATTTTGAAATAGCAATAATATTGTTTAACAACTACGTTTTCTTGGGTGCATACATTTTAGATAGAAATTGTGCACATAATCGATGCAGTATGCATAAAATGTCTTGCTGACCACCAATTTTAATAACTATTATTAACATTTTTATTGCTGAACAGTCATGCAGGAGCAATACAAGAATAATATTAAATAAATTATAATGTACCTATTCCTTCCATCTTGCATATCCCTGTCTTTAAAAGAAGAAGACGGTAAAGGTAGGTAAAGGAGAATAGTGTATAATATGATAAAACTTATAGCATATTATAGTATAGAGTTTGCCTCTGTGTAAACGTAAATGAATACGCTTAAAAAAATCTTCTTTACGATATTATATTATTATTGGCTTTTTGCCATGAATGCAAAATACGACACGGCAACGGCAAGAAGTATTGTAGAATTAAGGAGTGTATGTAGTATGTAGTATTACCTTCGAGATGTATTGGGATAATGCAAAAAATATAGGCATAACATTATGTTTTGTTATACAATTCACTAAATTCCAGGTTACCGTTTAGTAATTTTCATATGTGATAAAACGATACTAATAATTATTCTTGGTTAGTTGCTTATTTCTGTCGCCTCTCCTATCCCCCTTTTACATTATTTTATCAAAGACAGGACAAATTCGTGTGTGTATAACTATCACACGCACAATCGTCCCCGTGTTATGAATGTGCAGCTCTGAAACTCCATGCTTCTGATGTTTGATCATACTTAATTAACATATTCGTAATGTGTAGTGTGTTTGTTTAGATAATTCAGTCACTCATCAATGCTATGTTAGGTCTATTTTCTTCCCTTTATTTAAAATTTATTCACCATACAGGCTCGGCACCCACAATTCACGATATCACGATGTTCGGGCAAGCTAGTGATTTAGCACATGAGTGGTGTATAAGTGTGTATAAATGTATGCTCCAAGTACATGTGCAGTATGTTCACATGTATAAGAAGGATGTTGTAAGAAATGCAAATAGAAAAAAAAATACACGAGTCGAAGTTAAGAAATAATATAAAAGAGAATAGGGAATATGGAATAGAATACGCTGAAAGCGGAAAGCACTTTAGACAAAGAGCGTATGATGTGTGTATGAAGTAGGAAGACAAAAAACCATCATCATAATAACAATAAAAAGAAAAAGGAAAGTGAAATGGCTGTAAGTAATGCACTGCGCTTACCATGTAGACACGTAGACACATGCATAGAGTCTTGCAGCACAAGCCCATTTTCGTTCAAATGTCAAATGTCCAAAGATTCAACCACATGATATATTATTTAGTAATAATCATTTTCAATTTGACTGCGCAGTGTACGATTATGTACACTATGAAACTGTGATGGTATACATCAGTAATCGGTATATGTACATTACCTAGATAAGTTTTTTTTCCTAAAATGCGAGTAATCTAGTGGTCATTATTGTCCATACTAATTTCCTTTCTTCGAATTGATGAAAGATTGCTATATGGGAAGCTTTTATGATCAATGATGGTACAAAATATAGCTAAATCGAACAAGGAATGTTCGAGCATCATAATATGTAATAATGCATGTAAAACAAAGTAGATCTACATATCAACTTTGTTATCCCTCAATTGTGTATGTATCTGTAATATTCACTTTAGATTTGAGAATTGTTATAGAGAATTTGTTGAGAATTGTTGGGCACCGGAAATTGAAAAAAATCATTTCTGTGTCTGTGCTATGTCGGCAAAGCTATACTTCACCTGAATGACTGCATGCAGTTGCACTTGTTATTTTCCCGTCTCTTTTTTTTCTACCTATCCTGAGAAACATTGGAGTCTTCAATGGGATGTTGAACATAATACCTCTGAGTGATATTATATTGCGTTTTCTATTATATCTTTGTAATAATGATTAGTATTCTCTGTGTCCCATCAATGCATAAATGAGTGAATTCAAATCTTCTTATCTATTACTTCTCCCTCTCATGTTATTTCATTTTATGTATTGGTGAATGCAATGTGAATGGATTGTATGCATTATATGTAGAGACAGAGAGATTGGTTTGCGTTGAAAATTTAAATTGTTTTTCAGTCAATAGTCAATAGATTAGTAATATTTCTGAGGTATATGTACGTACACATGCACACATACATACAAACATACGATGGAATATAATGTATTACCAATTATGTATAAATGCATCTATTGGTGCAATTTTCTCATGATTTATTACGTACTCACTTTCTTATAAATAATATATATATATATTTATTCCTGCTATCTGTCGATACCACTTGTACATACTATGTGTTATTTGTACATTACAGCGAAGAGCTACTGAATATATTTGCTTGGTGCTTGGTTGTATTAATTATTTCCGGTCAGGTTTGATTCATGCAACTCACATAATGCACAATTCTAACACACACAGTAATTCACGTCCAAATG
>JAQIVE010006808.1:0-11122 GCA_034698285.1 Sminthurinus bimaculatus | reverse complement strand
TTCCTTTTTAAGGGTGATCAAGGAGACTCAAAAATGTCGGCACCCTGGTTTGTTCCAATAGCCTTTTCTGAAGACATTTTGCATCTGGAACACAGTAAACTCGCTAGGTTATGGGGAAGCTACTTGTAATAAATGCCAACTCAAAAACAATCGCGAAAATTCGACTCCTTGAGGAACGTCGTGTTATGTGTTTCGGAACTATCTCATGTACCTACTCTTTCAGATGCTTCCAATTTTAACCAATATTGTTCCAGCAAACCTTGAATGCGGAACCTATTATGATAGACAATCAATTGATGAAATCAACATGGAAAACGAACGGACGAGGGCAACATTTTTCCTAAGCCTAATTGCAAGCGAGGAAAATGAAGATTCAACGGAATATCGAGAAAGATTTTATCAAGTCACATTTTTTACGCTGAGCATTTTATTCTTCTGGTGGATAAAAGTTGTTTAAGGGCGTTGAGAAAGAGAACTTTTGGATCCTTTTCAACCAATAGTATTGGCAAACGATTCTTTAACTAATAAAGAACTGATTAACATTTGTTTAACCTCCAGTCGAAACCACGAGGATTATTTCGGAACACTTTTGAAATCCTCCATGAAACTACAACAAACGATATACTGTTGCATTTGGAATACATGGCGATCTGTATTCCGCCTTTTTGAAGAACTGGAGATTCTTCAAAAAACAATGTACTGGAACAAAAATGCAGTAGGACCAAAAAACGGGATATTTTCTTTGCGCTTCTTGAATCCAAAAGGTAAGGTTAAAAGGCTAAAACTCTTTTGACGTTGGTGGATTTAAGAAAGGCTGTTCAACACCAGCGGCAATATTTGAAGGCCTTTTTGGAGCCTAAGGTGACAAAAAAACTACAGCAACTGGTTTCATTCTTCAGAAACTTTATCAACACATTAAAACTAAAACAGGGGGACTTCCGCAGTATATCTGGAACAATGTGGCACATTCTCAGTGAAGGCTTGAGGAAACATCTGTAACGCTAACAGAAACTTGA
The DNA here is from genome assembly GCA_034698285.1 of Sminthurinus bimaculatus. Classification (NCBI taxonomy): domain Eukaryota; kingdom Metazoa; phylum Arthropoda; class Collembola; order Symphypleona; family Katiannidae; genus Sminthurinus; species Sminthurinus bimaculatus. The sequence continues at coordinate 10,106 of JAQIVE010006808.1, read as the reverse complement.
TCGAGTTGATGATGATCCATGATCGATTGTCAAGGATAACTCAAAAACCGATGGTTTGAAACTGACCACAAAATCCCAAACTCAACAGCCAAAGACATTGTATAGGTCAATTTTTTCAGACACTGGACATCAGCTTACAGTCATCGATAGAAAAAACGGAAAATTGGCGGATCTCCACCATTTTTTATTTGTGGTAATTGTGGTCAGGATTCAGGATCATGGTTTTCTGTGTTCAGAATTTCCGATTTTTAGCAAATTTAAAACTTTGCAGAAGATCATAAAGATTATTTTCGACGAGATACGTCATTATGGACTACCAGGTATTTTAAATAAATTTTGCTATTATCCTTTTTTCCTTTTGTTAAAGACTGGTGGTTCTTTTTTGAGGGGAGAAAGGTGATTTTACATCATTGGCGCGTTCGTCGGTTCGAGCAACCCTTTTTGAAGACATTGCGTATTGCGTATGTATCTGATACACGTTACCCTTAATAGGTTCTGGATCAGCTATGTTTTGCAAACTGTACAACAGATGACAGCGAAAATTGAATTCTTTTTCACACCTCCGAACTACTTCTCAAACAAATGGTTCTAACTTAAACGAGTACTTGTTCCACCAAACATTGATGGGGGAACATATCGTTATAAATCACTAAACGAAGACCCAAAAATGGTAAAGGAGCTTACAAAATCAATATTCTTCATGGCACTTCAATGAACAGGAACAGCAGGAATTTTTTCAACCTCGTTTGGAACAACGCAACTACTTTTTTTTACTTTGAATGCTTCCAGCTTTCAACTTCAGTAAACACTTTTTCCAGCAAACCGCGACGGCTGAACATCTCACGATACATTTTTCACCGATGAAATCAACGTAGAATTAGAGTTCTTCAAGTAAGCATTTAACGTGGCGGTCAACTTTACCGACTATCGAAGAGAGTTGACTTTATCACAGGGAAAAACCACGGGTGTAAAATGTTTTACAATTTCGTTTTAATCCTGCATTTTAATCGGGGTTTTGTGGTATCCTGCCCAGATAATTTTCAAAAACCCAGGAAAATTTTCTGCTCACTTTCTCGAAACTTTTTAACCGAAAATTCCCAAGATGCAATGCAAGATTGTCTAACAAACATTTCAGATTTTCAGAATCATGCTACGGAAGTACCTACGAAGACATTCAAAAAAGCAAGAGGAGCAACTTTTATTGCTTTGCCATAACTTTTTTTGCTAATGATCGACAGGATTTTAAACGGGTTTTTGTCATCGATTTTCATCACTTACAAATCAACTGTAAACCTTATAGGAATTTCAAAATAAGTGCCACAATCCCTTTTTTGGTGGTTTTGGTTTTCGCAATACGTTTGATGAAACCCAGCAGCACATTTTAGATTCCTTTTTAGAGCCCGCCTAACGGGATCATTGGGTCTATGTACATATACCTGCATGCAAATACTGTTTTACTGTTGAAAAGTTTCAGGAAACGTCGGTAACTCTAACAGAAACTTAATCAAACTGGTAATCGACCCATGATCGATTGTCAAGGGTTACTCATTACCAAGGGATGTAAATTCGGCCAGCAACTCCAAAACCGTAGGTGCAGCCAAAGATATTCCATACTCAATTTTGTAGACACTGGTCTGACATTCGCTTACAGTCAACGATGGAACTGAAGCGGAAAATCGGTGGATCTTCGCCATTTTTAATATCTGATAATAGTGGTCAGGGATTCAGGATCAGGGTTTTCGGTGTTCAGAATTGACGGTTTTGGGAAAGTTTGAAACTTTGCACAAGATATTGAATAAAATTACCTAATTTCTTCCTTTAAGGACATTCCCATTCAATTTAAAAAAATGCGGCCATTATTCTTGCTTTATCAAGTTAAAAACTGGAAGTTTCTTTTTATGGGTAAGAAAGGTGACTTCATATCGTAGGCACATTGGTCTGTTCCAACAACCCTATTTGAAGACATTGTGTATCTGGTAATCATTACACGTAATACGTTTTGGATATGCTACTTGTACCGAAACATTATGCACTAAACAACCGCAAAAACGCAATTCCCTAACTAACATCGGAACTACTTCTCATAATAAATGTATCCAGCTTTGTCGAAAACTTGTTCCACCAAAAGACAATTATGGAAAGTCCTGGACGAGCTTCTATCCCCGTAAACAACGTAGGAATAAGAGTTTACGAAATCTACATTCTTCACAGCTTTCGTATGGAGAAACAGCAGAATTTGGCTCAATCTCTCTTCGAGCAGACCATGAAAATCAGTGAGAGTATCAAGTATCGTGTTGAAAACTGGAGGTTCCTTTTTAAGGGTAGTCAAGACGAATCCACATCGTTGGCTCCTTGGTGTGTTCCAATAGCCTCTGTTGTATTCATCTGGCACACGTATTGAACATGCTGGTAAACAACCGCGAAAATGTAATTCCGTAACAGTTTTGTGTCTACTGTAACGACTTGTTAGCATTAGTTAGTTTTTCCCAAGTGGCTCTTTGTACGACAACAACTTTTCCAGCAATCATTGAATGTGAACCTTGTTATGATTTCCCATCAGCCGATTGAATCAAGGCGAAAAAAACTAACAAAAGCAACAGTATTAATAGGTGCCTCAAAAATGGATGACGTGCAAGGATTATTTTTTGCCATCGAAATAACATCAATCGACGAAGTATTTAAATGTTGGAAAGAGTATGCAAGTTTCTCATTAGGATGGCCCACCAGGCAAAAGATGCTGGAATCCTTCCGGCAAAGGGCTCAATAGTTATCTACACTAGAGTAGTATATTCTTGCAAAATTTGAAGAAATTCGGTCAACGTTTAGATGTGGCGCAACGAGGTCAAAGGTCATGATGAACTTTGAGATAGTGTTTACGTTTACATTAATTTCTCAGGAACCCCTCAACCGATTTGACTGTTAATTTTGCACAAATAACTCCTCCGGGTTTGAGGAAAATACCCGGATAACGTCTCAGAAAAACCTCGTTGCGCCACATCTAAACGTTGACCGAATTTCTTCAAATTTTGTAAGAATATACTAATCTAGTGTAGATAACTATTGAACCCTGTGCCGGAAGGATTCCATCATCTTTTGCCTGGTGGGCCAACCTATTTCTCATCTTTTTTACACAGCACATTTTATTCTCCTGGTGGAGAGAATTCATCAAAGCTCGTTGAGAACTTTAAGATCCTTTAGGTGGATTCATCGGGTGGTACTTCTGCAACCATTTGCGGATGCATCCGTATCATAACTTAACGAATATCTATTTGGGAACAACTTCACGCCCAAAAACCTACATCGGGGGAACCGCAAAGCGACGCCACATCAACATTTCGTATTTAGGTACATGCTAAAGCTTGTTTAAACGGGTCTTCTACAACTCATCGTCAAAAACGACTTTGGATTTCCAAAAACGACTTGGGACCTAGACAGAATCGTTACAAGATAAACCAAGAATCAATGACGAAAATGGCCGGGAAACTCACGCAATCAAAAACAAATTGTTTTACGGCGCTTTTGCGATAAAACCACAATAGAAAACTCAGAGCCGGTATATTTTTACCGCGCTCTGGAAAAACGGAACAAGAGGAATTACAAGATTATGAGAGGGGAAGATAGCTGACTTCTTTATAGGATTTTCGCTGGACAGCTTGCTCAAAGCTCTCCAGCCGGACAACACATTCAGATGGCGTTTTGCAGAAACAAGGATATCTGTACTGCTTTAAAAATTGGAAAAAAAGTATTCATTCACGCCATCTGAATGCGTTGCGTCAAAACAGCTTTGAGTCCTGTTAAAACACTTGCCAAACGAATACACTACGCAGAGATAACTCATTACCAACGGAAATTCAAAAAACCAAATCCAAAACCGAACAGCCAAAAACATTCTACACGTAATTTTATACACACTGGTCTGACATCTGCTTAAAGCCACCGATGGAACTGAAGCGGGGAATTTACGGATCTCCACCATTTTGTATTCCTGATAAGAGTGAAAAATGTTCAGGATCAGGGTTTTCAGTGTTCTGAATGGACTGCTTGGAGCAAATTTGAAACTTTACAGATAAACTTTTACGGTGAAAAATTTTCTGAGCTTCCTGGAGTTGTAAAAAACTTTGGTCATAATCCTTTTTTATCAAATTAAAAACTGGAGGTTTCTTTTCAAGGGATAAGAAACGTGACTTCATATCGTCGGCTCCTTGGTCTGTTCCAACAATCACTTTTTAAGTTAATGCGTATCTGGTACACATTACACTTGATAGGTTCTGGATAACGCACGTGTTGCGAAATATACAAAAAAATACCACGAAAATGTAAGTTCGATTTTAATTTTCGATTACCTACTCCGAGAGGAGCTAATATCTGCTGGATCTCTAGAGTCAACAACAGCAGCCTTCAAAATCCAGGCAATTTTCTGGGAATTCCTCTTCAAGATTTCAGCACTATTTTAATTATGTTTGTGAGCAGCAAGTATCGTGTTAAAAACTGGAGGATCCTTTTTAAAGATAATCTAGGTCTCTGCACATCGTTGGTACATACCTTGTTTTATTTCGATATATTTTTTTGAAGATGTCTTGCATCTGGTACACATTACAATTGATAGGTCGTGTGGATTCGGTTTCCTTTATATCCGGACAAAATTTGAAATCTTTTTATATTCTGCATACTATAGGAAACTGGAGATGGAAAACACAAGGTCCAATCTTTTGTAGTGTTGTATTCTGAACAGTTTAGTGCTTAAACGACTACTTGAACTGTACAGCCACGTAATTTTTCAGGAAACATCTAGCGCTAACCGAAACTTGATCAAGCTAGTATATTTCTATCTCCGATTATTACCAAGGATATCTTGATACAAACGCCGTGGGATTTCAGCAGCATATCATATAAGACATCAAGCGACGATATTCGACACACGATTTCAAGGAAATTCGTCCGGTACCCGCTTACCGGCAAAGCGCTTACAAGCACTGAAGCGGGAAAGCGTCGTCAGCGTAATATCCTGTTGCCGCTTTCCCGCTTCAGCTAATGTTTTCTGCTTCCTTCCTTTTGTCCTTCATGTTTAGGGCACTTTTTTTCTATAATAACGGTCTGGTTATAATCATTAAAGTTTGTACACTGGATTTAGGTTTTCAAGCAATTTGAAACACTTTCCGAACATGTGCATTTTTTTACTAGGGCACTTTAAACATTAAAGGATTCTGGATTTTTTTCATATCACGTTAAAAACTGGAGGCTCCTTTTATAGGGTAATCAGGAAGAATCAAAGTTGTCCACAACTCGGTATGTTCCAATAGCGTTTTTGAATTCATTTCCTATCTGGTACACATTACACTGGACATTTTATTCTTCTGGTGAAGTTGCCGTTGCTGAATTTCGGAAAGGCTGGTCGAAACCCGCGGCACTATTTTAAGATCTTTCGTGAGATCTTTCGCTTCTACCTGATCACGAATTTTTCGTGATCAGGTATTCAGGATCATTACTTGCTGAGTTCTGAATTTATTAAGTTCCTGACAAACTTTGAAACTTTCCAAGATATTGTCGCAGGAGTCAAAACGGCAGCTTCCGAAATCCTTGGCAATTACCCAGAATTTGGTGGGCACCAACTCAATTCATAACGATATCCCAGGTAAACTATGTTTGTGATCAGCAAGCATCATGTTAAAAATTGGAGGCTCCTTCTTAAGGATGATCAAGCAGAATTGCAAAAATTCTACCTTACAGTGCTGGGTTTTGTTGAAAGGCGCTGGTCAAAAGTCGCGACACTTATTTAAGGCCTTTTTGGAACCTAACGGGAGTGATGACACAAAATATGGTTTCATCCAGTAGAAACTTCATCAACACGAACACAACCTAAACGGGGACTTCAACGGTATATTTGGAACAATCTGATACATTCCAGAAACATACTTTAGGAAATCATCGCTCACGATAATGCAGCCTAAAATTCATACCAAAATGATATCCCGGAGCACGAATATTTAGAGACGTCGGTCGTTTGTTCAATAATGATTATAAAGGATTTAAACGGGTTTACTATCGTCCACTGCCATTGAAAATCAACTTCCAAAAAAAAAATACTTTGGACCTGAGCAGAATTTTTTACCGATTGACAGTCACGGACATGGAACGCACACCATTGGCTCAATGTTTTTTTGAGGCGATACTTAAGGAATACTTGTAAAATCATCATATAAAAAAATACAGCAGAAAGGAAGAAACTGGAACAGTTTGATCAAGCTGAATACTCTCGAATATTTCTTCTACTATTCTGCATACTTTCGAAACTGGTAGTGAAATATTCAAGATTCATCGTTTGGTCTTTTGTACAGTGGTATGCTGAACATTTTAGTAACTAATGGGCATTCTGAATTCTGATCAAAAAATCAAATTAATTTTTGAAGAGCCATCTAGTGCTAACAGAAACTTCATCAAACTGGTAATTGCTATCACCGATTGCCAAGAAAACCTATCTGACACACAATTTCAAAAAAACTTGTCAGGTACCCAATATCAGTCGCTGGTGCGGTGGAGCGCTCGCAAGAAAAAAAAGCGGGAAAGCGTCTTCAACAGATTCATAGAATTTTGTACACTTAGAATTTGTTAATAATATTCTCGGTTGTATGCTAAATTTAAGTTTCTAACAACTTGAAACACTTCCTAGCGAGCGACAACAGTTTGTAGTTTCTAACATGAAACTTTCAAGAATCCTGGCACAGTTACATACAGTTTATGAAATCTTCATTCTAGATGGTACGTTAATGATCAAACTTGCTTTTCAACCGATTTTAAGCATACGGACCATTCTACAACCACAAAGAACTATATTTTAGGTAGTGCTGGCCTAACCTGTCGAAAACTTTTTAATTTTGCGTCTAAAACTTAATCTGGGTTTTGTTGTTGTGTTGCACCCGTGTAATTTGCGAAACCCAGAAAATTTTCAGTATTTTGAAAACGGGAATGGTTTTTCCAAAGTGCAAAGAAACACATCAAAATGGATTACTTGGCGTTGTGAAACGTAAAGAAAAACGTGAAACACGCGTTACATTGGCTCCTGACATTTGACCTATGTATGTATTGGAACACCATCAAAAGGCTGACCAAAATGCTGGAAAATGTACAGGAATAAACTCCTGTAGTCAAGAGAATTTTGAAGCCCAAAACATACTGAAGATTTTACACTTTTGGGATTTGGAACATTAACCAAATATGGCGAAAAAGTCGTGATTTTTGCAAATTTTTTTATGATGAAAACGTTTGATTTTGCGACCGGATTCGCAATATTTGCGCGTAAAAGAATTTTAAATCTAGGATTTAACTCAGATTCCACAGCTTGCAAAAAATCCTAGCGGCTATAGGTAGGTAACACATACTCTCTATCTTTCATTAAATGGTGATCCGAATCGATCCCGTGTCTCATAACCTGACGGCCCCACTCTACGTGTACTTAGATACGTAGAAAGAATGACAAAGAGAGAGAGAAGTAATTTTTCATCGTTATACTAAAACATTTGCGAGATTCTTCACCGTTTCAAACAGTTCCTCTAAAGCGCATTTGCAAATGCGATTTTTCCTGTTAAAAAGAATTTTTGATAGTGCGCTTAGAATTTTTATTGTCATGACAAATGACGCAGTCTAAATCCCAAGTCTTGCTTTGGAAAACTATAAACGATGGATTTTCACCGCCTTTTAAGTTTTGTGATTAGGTTTTCAGGGAATTTTTCTGGAATTTCAGCTAAGATGCTACAGCAGTTAAACAATGTTTACGAGTTGCAAGTATCATGTTAAAAACTGGAGGTTCCTTTTTAAGTACTTCATATGGTTCGTAGCCTGGTTTCTTCAAATAGCTCTTTTGAAGCCATCTAGTATCTGATACACATTGCTTAAAAATACTGCGTTGTGTGGAAGCTAAATACTTTTACGGAGCACAGCACAAACAAAAAACAAATGCAAAAACTTATTTCCGTAGCAGACAGTATTCCAAATATTCCAGAACTACTTTTTACTTTTAATGCTCACAGCTTTAGTAAACGTTTTTCTTACCAAACATCGGGGGCAGAACACATCATTATACATTTTCAAAAATTAATGCACATTAACGACGCCAAATCGGGAAACTATCCAGAACAATCCTCGTTGTTGGATCCTTAATTTGTTCTGATAGTCTTTGTCGAAGACATCTAGTACCTGGTGCCTGGTGCACGTAATACACATCACCTTCAAGCCCAAATACTTGTGAGAACGCAGGCATGGAATTACAACCAAAGTTTTGTATGGAGGTATATGCTAGAACTTTTTAAAACGGGACTCATATCGTTCATCGCCAAACATGGATTTCAAAAAAGTACGTTGGACCTCGAAAGAATCTTTACAAGATGAACCAAGAATTAATCACGAAAAGGACCGTGAAGCTCACACAATTGAAACGATTTTTTGGAGCGCTTTCGTAAGAAAAACTTTTTGTAAATCCCATAAACTGGATTTTTCACTGCTCTCCCGAGCCTGCTGACAAGATATTCACGACTTCAAATAAACAGCAAACACATATTCGAGTACTTACGCCGAAAATCTTGAGCAATCCCAAAAGGTAGGTTCAAAAACGTGTCCGCCCTTTTGACCCTTCTGGCGAGGTTGAACAGCAAGACTTTGTTTAATCTCGTGTGGAACAGACGTCGATCGATGAGATGAACGAATAAAAGGAGTTTATGAAATCCACATTCTACATGGTACTCAAATGGGAGGTCTAATAAACTCTTTTAACCTAGGCTGCCCAAAGGAGCCATGCATGCTGGAGTACTGGAGCCAATAAAAATATGCACGGTTCATTAATTTTTTAGTGTAACGTCTTTTTATACAGGACCTAAAACAATTTTTCGACTTTATACTAAAACATTTTCAAGGATAATCAAGAAGAATCCACATCGTTGTCACATCGTTTAAGTTTGTTGAAATAGTGTTTTGAGGCCATCTGGTATCGGATACACATTGTGTAAACTAACAGCGTTGTTGGGAGGCTATTTATTCGACACAGATACAAAAAAACTACCTAAATACGAAAACTTCATTCCTTAGCAGACGTTAGTTTAAATATGTATTCCGGAACTACTGTTTTTTCTTCAAATGCTTTTAATGGCCAAACCGCGACTGCGGAACAAATCTTTACTAGTCATGATAGGTTTTCAACCGATGAAATCAATGCAATGTAGAACAGAAATTAGAACAGAAATTCCTAAAGTCGACATTTTACATGGCCGTCAAATGTGTTGATGGTAGAAGAGATTTGACTTCATCAAGGAAAAAAGCGAAAGGATAAAATTATTTTACAGCTATTTTTTGATCTTGCAATTTAATCGGGGTTTTGTTAAATTATCCTTCCCGGGTAATTTTCAAAAACCCGGAAAAATCTCAATATTACGGAAACGGGAACTACCATTTGAAATGATAATATCAAAATGGATTACTTGGCTTTTTGAAATGTGAAGAAAACGTGAATTATGCTTCTTTTTTGCTCCTGACCTTTGACCTTTGCATTGAGCTATGAGCACCATCTAAACGTTGACCGAATTCCTTTACATAATTCCATTCCGAAAACTTTACAGAAATAAATTCCTGTAGTGTATTCTTTAAACCAGAGGGAAAATTCAAAATAAGTGCCGAAACCATTTTTTGACGGTGCTGGTTTTCCGAAAAACTTGTGAGAACTCTACAATTACTCCAAGCATTTTTAGAGCCTGTGCAACGGGTTGAGTGGAACTACATATTATATAAATAAACTGGTTTTGTGTGTGCGGTAGCGAAATCCACAGCTTTTTGCTTCCCCGGTAAGTAAAAACTTGAGCGTATGTCCCGAACCTTTTCTATTCTGCATAGTTTGAGAAACGGGTAATGAAAAACACAAGATCGCCAGATCTTTTGTATTGTTGTATGCTGAATGCTGAACATTGCAGTACTTAAACGAACATTTAGACTGCATCTGCAAGTAATTTTTCAGGAAACACTCAGCGGTAACAGAAACTTGATCAAATTGGTATTTTTATCCTCGATTGCCAAGGATATCTTGGCTAAGGTTCTTCCCCATTTTACTCAAGGACAAGAGGCCGAGG
>JAQIVE010006807.1:0-11123 GCA_034698285.1 Sminthurinus bimaculatus | reverse complement strand
GTCAAGGGTCTCGAGCGGGGTCATGTTATAGGATCGAAAAACATCCGAGCTGATTTCAGAGATGTCGTTGCTTCTTAAGGTCAACCGGGTCAAGTTGGTAAAAATACCGCCAGGGGTACCATTTGGTGCCATTCCAGCTTTACACCGCTCAATGGTCAAAGATTGCAGTCGACTGGGCGTGGAAATAAAATTTGGAGGCGGCGGCCCGCCGTAAATTGATTCGGCATTGTTAAAATCCCGGTCAATGCCGGCACCTCCAAAGTCCGAGTCGGGGGTTATACAACTAATCTCAAAGTGTTCTACCGTGGCATTGAGCAATAACTGGACAAATCTCGCGGTTTTGGTAACACTTTGAAAATCTGGGAAAATTGTGAGTTCACAGGTCAACTGGATTTGGTACTCTTTTGGTAGTTCTTTAGCATCCGATTCAAACGAGTATTTCCGGTATTTGCGGTCCACTTTAAAATAGCAAGAAGTAGGATCCCTTTGAAAATTGAGGCGAATTGTTGGCACCTTCCGGTCAAATTGGTCCAAGACTTGAAAACTGACCGGATTTATCCCGAGGCCCGGTTCAAAATCAGAATTGACCGCCTGATCCATGTTAAAGTTGAGTAAAATAATCAAAATAAAAAGCGGGTTGAATTTTCTCAACTGTTGAGGGTCGTGCTTGGCCATTTAAATTTTAATGAAACTTTATAGTAGAAATTTAAAAAAAGTTGACTTTGTTTCGGAAATTCAAAAACTGACTCGAAAAATTGAAACTTTGGAAAATGAAGACAGATCAGAGCAAAGATCGTTGCAAATAGTTCGATGTGAAAAACTATTGTGTGTATAAAGTCAGATTTTAAGCCCAAATTTTTGTAAAGAAACCATTTCAGTTAAAAAAGGGCACAGAAATCCTATTTTTGATAAGATAAGAGGCCAGAAAAAAGAGGACTTGAGCATGAGCATTAACATGAAAAAAGCGTCTGTGTTAAATCCTGGAATTTGAACTTGAATTTTATGGGCAAGGAGACTTTTATCCCTTTAAAAATAACCTTTTAAATAATCCCATCCAGCAAAAGCTTGATGCACAAAATTAATCCTGGAATTCTTTCTACCTTTTATCCAGAACCTGGAAACTCAACCCAAGGATTATTTTTTAAACATTCCAGACTCCTTTTCCGATTCCTTTGGTCTTAAAGCTTTTACTGGAACTTTGTCCGTTGTCCTTTGACAAATATTTTAATCACTTACTATTAAAACTTCAAAGAAGGTTCGACTGTTTTTCTGTTGCAGTCTTTTGATATTAGCAGAATTTTAAATTTCAGGGCACACTTTAAAAGTTTTTTCAAAAATGATCAAGATTTTTGCAAGTTTCAAACTAAATTTGAATTTCCCCAGACTTTTTGTCCTTTTGTTGTGTGGAGTCTCCGTGTGTTCCTTTTTTACAACATTTAATGAGCCCCGGTCCTATTGGCTGGAGGATTTCCTGGATAAATCCCTGACTCCGGCATCTTTCCGATCGTCAAAGGACCCACTCAGCAAACGACTTTACTTTGGACCCGAAAACAGTTCGTTTTGTACCTTTTCTCGGACCAGTACATGGCGGGATCACTTAGTTTACTCAAAAGATAAGATAGAAATGACCTGTGTCATTCCGCCGTCCGGTCAGAGCTTTGACCTCTTCCACCACTTCACTATGACCCCGGAGTTTAACAACTTTTGGGCGAACAGGACCATCGAAACCGTTTTCCTTTCCTGTGGGCACAAATTTAATATCTCGGTTTATACAGCGGCCAAAAATAACCACCAAAAGGTCAATCAAGAGGGATTGACCTTTAAAAGGTCAACTTTTTCCTCAAGCCGCTTTATCAACTTGACCAAATTAAAAATTGGCGGGTGTCAAATTTCAGGAATTGAAAACTTTGACCAAGCCCAAAAACATTTGAACTCCGTGGTAAACCTGGATCTGGAGGACAATTTGATTGACACGATTCACCCCGGGACATTTCTTCATAATACCCGGTTGAAAAGTCTGGCGCTCCGGAGAAATCAACTAACTGTCTTCCCCGTAACATTATTTGACCTCAGTGACCTGGAGATCTTGTATTTGGAGAAAAATTCAATCGGTGACCTCACCAGCTTCAGGTCATCCGACCAAAATTTGCCCTCAGGTCTTTCAAAATTGGAAGTGCTGAACTTGCGGGGCAACAAAATCTCTCGGATCGACCAGGATTTCTTTAATTCGTACAATATGACCTCTCTCGTCGTTCTTGACCTCAGTCACAACCAGATTGGTCGTCTTGAACCCGGGATTTTTGACGCCTCTCCAAAATTGAGGATTATTCTATTACAGTCAAATCGGTTGCAAATTGTTGACCCCGGGCTTTTTAGCCCCTTGACCGAGTTGACCGTATTGAACCTAACGGATAATTCAATCGCCGGAGCGTTAAGCACCTCTTTTCTGCCACCAAAATTGAGGTATCTTGAAATGGAGCATAACCAATTGACCTCAGTGACCTCTTTACCCGATGGCATGTACCATATTGACCTAAGCAATAACAACATAAGTTGGATACAGCCGGGCGTCTTCTCGGCCATGAAACAATGTAGAGACTGGTACGCGTCCTATATATTCATCGACCTCTCCCACAACCTCCTGACCTCACTTGCCATGGAGACCCTAAAGCCCTCGGGTAAAGATTTGCACCCTGTCGTGAAGTTGGGGGGAAATCCCTGGATTTGTGACTGTCGGATGAGCTGGCTGGCTCAAGGTCAGCTAACTTCATCAATGGCGTGGCTCAAGCATGTGGCGCAACAGGCTCAAGAGGTCCAGGTAAATATGTTTGGAGATCCCGTCCCGGATTTTTTCGAGACGGGTAAAATTTCGATATTCGACTACCGGGCAGTATCTTGTAGACTCAGCGAGCGGCAGAAACGATTTTTGGAGGGCGTCAGAATTGAACTGTCGAAAAAGTTGTTTTCGTGTGACCTTTTGCCCGAACCCTTGGACAAGATGCAAGATGCTAATGATGACCAAGATTTTGAATTAGCCACGTTTTTGCCGAAAAATGAATTTGTCTGTGAAGAAGGGGTCAGCGAAATTCCCACTGACTTCAAGTCAACGGGACGTTTTTCTGACATTTTCTAGATGGACAAAATTTTGAAATAGACAATTAATTATTTTTGTATTGATCAAAGGTTTTACATGACAGAATGGAAAATATTTTATGATTTTTTAAGTAAAATGTCCAAATTCCACACAATAAAGTTAACAATGACTTTTAAATGTGAAAATTTATTACGTTTTGAATTTTTTGTCCGGTCGGAAACCGTTGAGTTTAATTGGGATGGATCTGAATTTTGGAAGAAAAAAAAGGAAAAAGAGGATGGAGTTCCATTACTTTCAGAATTCGTAATTAGTTCACGTGGATTACGTAATCAAAACAAATAAATACATTGGAGGACTCTATCAAAAATCTAAGGAAACTGCATCTCCAGTTAAGTCTCCTGCATATTGGTTTCTCCAGCAATGTTTTCATTGCAAAGTTCACGCAACTCACATTTGCCATCACGGGCGGATTCGGAGCACTGAAGCTGGCGCGGACAAACCCGCCGCTAGCAATGATGAATCTCTTGATGTCCATCAATGCAATATTGGGCTTCATTTCCATGTTCAACGACGCCTACAAGGTCATGGAGTATTTGGAGCAGGTCAAGAGTCTCACCCGATTCTGGATTGGAGTCACCCCAGGACCGCAAATAGTGGAGGTGGAAGCTGTTGAAGGTCAACTACATCAAATGCAAGACGAATGTCTGGACCAAGGAGAGGATCTGATCGAGGTCATTAGTGAAGAGCCGCTTGAAGAACTGGTGACACCGAAGAAGGTGATCAGGAAATCGGGTAAAGCGGAGGAGTGGAAAAGGGTGGTAGGAAGTATTCCGAAAATAGGGATCCAAAGTGGCTCCTTCAACCCCATGGAAAGAGAGTCGACCCTGATTTTTCTCCAGTTTGTTTTCGAGCAGATCGTCAGTCTCGTTTTAACATTTTAAAGATGTGTGGCAGTAAAATTTCGTGACCATGAATGAGTACTGATGAATGATGAATATTCAGAAAGATATTGTATTTTACACCTACTCATTGGTTTTGTTGCATATTTCATTAGCTCATCCCATTCTCGCTCTGGAGTGTTTGCAGTATTTCGACGCCACTTACAACATTTGGTAGGACCTTCGAAAGACAGTTATATAATAGCCACTGCTCGTGCATTTTTTAATCCATTCATTCCATCAAAAATCCTTTCAAGTTTGATTAAATTTTGAGTGCATTTTCATAAGTTTTCAATTACAAAACAAAAAATTAATAAGCATGTCAAATCAAATCGAACTCTCATGCAATCGGATAAGATTTTTTTTAAAGCCACTTAATTGTTATTTATAAAATAATAAACTCTCATTAATACGATTTTTTTCCAAAGGCGAATTTTATTCAAATAAAAGTTATTTACGGTAACATTCATATGATATACGATACATTAATTTTTCTCGCACATTGCCTGTATTGTCATTATTCCCAAGCTTTTCGCCGCTTCTTTTGGGGTTTTTTCATTAGCCTTTTGCGGACCTTTCTTCCACACTGCCGAATTTCCGTAAACGAAAATTCTCCGACGCCAAAAATTTCGAAAATGAATCCAGCGAGAGCCAGAACAATGCCCATAGAAAAGACGTTGAAGGTAGCCTGAAGCAGGGGATCATCCAACGGCAGAACAATTTTTTCGCCCTCTTTAACCTCGCCTTCGGATTTCCACCGATGACCCGGCTCATTTCGAAAGAGACTCAAGGTGCCTCTAAACTCTTCGTCCCGAAGCTTGAGTCTTTCTTGAAACTTTTCCCAAAAACTAGTCACCCCCGCACTTACCAGTCGGGAGAAACCTTGAGCTAAGACATCAGAACTTTGCATTTTTGAAAAGGACCAGCCAATTTGGTTGGTGGTTATCGCTGAGGTTGACACATAGAAATGACGCTCAAACAGGGTCGTCCATTTTTTGATGATCACCCTAACAACTATGGTATGTAGGACGAAGGCCAGCTTTTCCCGCCTGTACAGCTCCCGGGCTTCCACTGCTGTCTCGGGATTTGTAACGATAGACGAGCTATTAACAATAGTCTCCAAATTCTGCAGGGTCTTTAACAATGCCAAAGAGTCAGGATGCGTGAATGTTTCTACTTTGTAGACAAGAATCGATGTGTTTAACACTTCTTCTTCTTCTGCGGTTACAGCAAATTTATAGTATTCGTCAGACAGATTCTGGACCGATTTGGAGGACCGTCGGATAGCGGGCGAGACCCTGAAGCTTTGCAGGACTGTCAAGTACATGTTTGTGATGAAAAAGAGGCAGAGGATCCAGCCCAAGTGGAAACGCCGGGCAACGTTGGGCATCTTTTTGACGTCTACCTGTCCCTGGACTTCACTGTAAGGTTTTTTCGCTTTCCTAATTGTTTTCAGAGTAAATAATACAAAAAGGTAAATTAAGTAAAAACGTTATGAATATTTCGTAGCCTAACATTGCTCATTTTCAGTTGCAATTCAGTTTCTTTTACAGTTTTAGAAGTTTTGGGCTCAATTCGTATTTTTTGAAATTTTTGGCTTCAATTTTTGGCCCCTTTGTATGTAATTTTTGAAGTTTTGTCCAAAGCTTTCTATTTTATTAAGCTCAAGTTTCAATTAACTGTCAATTTCTGAAATTGTGGGCTAAAATTGTAATTTTTTGAAATCGTGGGCTAAAATTGTAATTTTTTGAAATCGTGGGCTAAAACTGTAATTTTTTGAAATTGTGGGCCATAATCCCTTATTTTGATTTTACGGTAAAATTTTAAATACAAACATTGCTGAAACTGTAAAAAAAACTTACCTGTGATCTTCGTGGAGCTGGAGCTGCCCTACAATTGGTCCTAAAAGGACCATCAGCAAAAATACAAGGTCGTCCGACTTGGGTGCAATTTTAAATCCAACTTTTGAGCTACGAAACCAGGCGCCTATTTTAACTCCTGCGACTACTAACATGGGGGTCGCGATCAAGAGTATCCAGGTAGGGAGGTCAAAGGGCATCCAAAAGTTTTTAAAGATGATGGGTGCCTCGATTTGCGTGTTAATGCCGTAAACTACGTGTAGTCCTCGTTCTGTCAAGGGAACAAATTCATCCGAACCCTTTACATCGGTAATCACGGAGCCCATGCTAATAACTGCCGCAAGATTCTTTAACAAGGAAGGGAACCCATTTTCTTTAAAGAGTCTCAGGGTGAAGTTAAAGTGGTGGGCCAAAGCATTTGCCAATTTCCCTTTGTATAGCATCACATGGTAGTTTTTTTGACTGTACAGTTTCTGCAGGTTCATTTTATTTACAGTGGCAAACTGACGTTGGTAACATACATCTGTCGTCCCCGTTTTAACGGGGATTTCAGCACCCCCGAAAGCCATCTTGATTCGACGTCTTTTGAGATTCTTTAAAACCTGATCGACATTCCACGTCCGCCATTTTGCGAAAGTCAGGGCGCCATCTTGATCGTCATCGAAAAATGGCGGTGGGCAGTGGTTTTGATATTGATTGCATCGAACTCTAATGTAAGTGATGCTGGACACGGGTTTGAGTTTTGGGACAGGACGACAACCTCCCTTGACTTTGTAGGCAATTTTTCGATCTTGCCAATACCAGGGACATTCAAACTGACATTTGTATTTCCACAAAAGATAGTTGGCCGGATATTGGGACTCTTCAGCTGCTGGTTGATGGATCAGCGTGTTTCGAAAGAACACCAAGAGAACCACCAAATCTTGGTGTTTGTCGATAGCTTGGAAAGTCTTGGTGAATTCGTCGACAATTGATCTACTTAAAGGATGATCGAAAAATAGGGTTTCAGCCGCTAGGGGCAGGATCAAATGGGTTAAACAACGAGGGTGATACTTTGACACGGATTTTATCCGAAGATCTTGATCAATCTTAACATAATCGGATAAGCTATTGAAAACTTGAATCGTGGATAGCTTGTGATCGTCATTTGCCAGAACTTGCAGGATCTGACCTTTGACCTCGTTGGGATATTCGAGATATATCTGTTTCGGATCGTTCTCCACCTCGCTGGTTACCAGGGCAAAAGTACACTGTTGCAGGGGTTGGAAAAAGGTGGAAAGAGCCTTCGAGTTGTAAATATCTTCGGGATATTCATATTGGAACACAATGTTTGCATCAACAGTTGTAGAAATTGATGAAAAATGTCGAACAATAACAGCAAAGAAAAATGGCAGAATGAAGAGCGCCATTTTTTTTTGTATAATGATGACAAGGTGATGTTTCAGGGTATTGTCCTCTCAAGAGTTTTCTACATAATGTTCTGGAATCTATAAAAATATCTGGTACAAAAATTCGTGTACGTGGGCTACAATAAAGCCAATCAAGTAAAAATATTTAGTCACAGGTCGCATGTCGACACGGTTTCATTACTTGAATATAAAACATTACTCCAAACTTTTTGAATGATGATGTAACAAACATGGAACATGAATTCGAAAAAATTCAATTCATTTCCAATAGCATTTTTTGCATGCCAACCGCATGGATGCTTTCTATTTAATGTAAAATTTTGTACAATTTTTTAAAACATGAAGTTTCTTAAACGTTACAAAACTCCGTGAGATTCCTTTAAATTCCATCAAAGTAGAAAATTCGGGAACATTTGTTTTGCCCCAGAAAATTCCTCAAAAGTCGTTTCAATTCCACAAGATTCCTTGAAATTATGATTTATTATTTATGATTATTTTACATAATGTATGCCAACGAGCATTTAAAAGCATAAAACCCATTGAAATTATTTTTGTCCCACACAAAATTTTGAGATTTTTAATTTTCACAAGGAATTTATTGAACATTTTACGTTTCCCGTACAAAAATAGGGCAAGAATAAAAAAACCAAGGATGTATATAACACGAATCTCGCTGTTTTGCTTCAGCTTTAGACTGAACAAGACTTTGTCTGAGATCCAGACAAAATCGTTCAGCTTATCTGACAAGCCCTTGAACAATCGTTTGGAGTGTCATCAGAGCCCAACAAAGGGTCAAGGCCTTTTTTGTCAAGGTCATCCTCAATTTCACTGCTGCTATCTTCATATTCCCGGTCCGTCTCTCTCTCCCTATCCCCGTCATCACCGCCACTACCATGACAATGACTACTCTCAGTACCTCCAGAAGAGTCACAGTCCGACTCCGAGGTCACAACAAAGTCCGTTGAGTCTGCGGTCCCAGAGGTCAGGTCATCTTTTGCAACATCTGCAGTTTTACAAATTTCTTCAGCAGCCTCACTCTGATTCTCATTCTCACCGTCACCTTCACCCTCACCCCGATTTTCATTTGGGGGCAAAAGGGTGACCGTAAATTCAAAATTATCTGGGAAATCACCCTCCGCTTCGCCCCCAGCCCCTCTAGTCTCGGCTGAGACCCACGTGGCATCAATTTCAAAGTCCGTGGCTTCCACTTGCCCCGATTTCAATTGACTGGCCAAACATTCCTCGGTGAAGTAACCATACTGACCATATTGACCCCAATGACTCAATTTCGGATTCAAATCAACTGTTTGCTCCGTGGCTCTACTTTCTTTTCCTTGGGGATTACTATGACGATGGTGATGATTATTCCCAATGATTTTGGCCCTTCTTATCAACTTTCTCATTCTCTTGACCTTGACCTTGGTGGGCTGGCCCATTTTGGGGCGGTGGGTCTTTAGGTGGAGTTGAAAGGCCGTTTTTTCACCAAAAGAGTGACTACACTTTGAACACTGGAACCGATTTTTGTACAGATGGATTAGCCGGTGCTGGTTCAGGAGGAGTTGAGTCGTTGTCGCAAAATTGCATTTTCCGCACTGGTGCGTCCTCTCCATCCTGTGAGTCTGTTGCTCTTCCTTCATTTCTCCAGATTTTGGGCTTGAATCTTCCATCTCGGACTGAAAAAGCTGCAATTTGAATTAAAAATCGGTTAATCCTCGTTTTGATTGTATTTTGTAAATTAGCTGGCAGATTTTATGAGGAAAAGTTAAGTTAAAATGATATTTGACAAGAAAAATGGATTTTCAACTGACGTGATGAAACAAGCTGTTTGATACTTGTATTATGATTATTAATAATGCAGATTGCAATTATTGCTTGAGTGTAAAGTTTACAGCGGTCAAGATATTCTTGCCGAATGTATTTTTCTAATGAAAAATATCCCTTAAAAAGCAAAAGGTAGTCACACAGTGGGAAAGTTAGAAAGGGACAAAATAAAAATTAAAGTGTGACTTACAGAAAAGTTGGAGTTAAATTGAAAAGTATTCGAAGTCTTACAGCATTAAATTGAGTAGAGAGTTGAAGAATTTGCAGAATGCAGTAAAGAACGAACGCTATGTACATACTAGTTAAAAAATTAGGCAAATTGAATGCAGGAATTCTAAATTCTCGACAAGGAATTTCAGATAGTCAAATTAGTGTGCAAGTTACAACAATTATTCAAAAGGTTCAGAAAAGTAGAATTTAGTGAATATTATAGTTCTGTAAAATATTTGCTTTAAGGGTTTGTACTCGGAAGTTACGAAATTTTGTATGTATGTAAATGCTGCACATGATAGCAAAACATTTCTCAAGGTTTGACGCCGATTATGCATTTTTGGGATAAAATCGGAATATCAGAAGCAACAGTTACCCAAAAAATGGCCATTTGCACCATGATGAATGATGAGTTGGCCATGCTTTCTTTGTACCCTGACCTCTTTGTGACACCTTTTTCCAGTTTAAAGGCATGTTCAACGACTTGTAGCTAAGGAATGTAGAAGCCGGGCTGCAAGTTTCTGAACTAATCACACTGACATTTGCTAAATTTATGACGGAACGTCCCTATTTTTTCATAACCGGGTACACCCCGTCCTTCTACTTCATTACATCGGACAGGTGACCCAGGCCAAAACGACCTTTGACATCTTTCTGGCCCCTTTTCAGACCTCTGCCTGGATTCTGGTTGGAGCAACTTTGATTTTCATTTCTGCCATCATTTTGATTTTCGTGATCCGGAAACGGTTTCTTATTACTTTGGTCTTTGACCTTTGGCTGACCATCTTGAGGTGGTTGTGGTCACCTTGGAAAGATCAGTATGACCGAGACTGTCCAAATGTGGGGTTCGTTAAAAATATGCTGTAGCAATGTTGCCGGATTTACTTTATTATTTGCCTGTTAGAATTTAAAAATTTGAATATTTTTTTCGTCTCAGGGATGTTTCGGGATTATTACCATCAAAAACATGGCTGGAGCATGGAATACTTTTCTTTCCGTAATTTGATGGCGGCACGTGTAGGCGTTTATGTCTATAAATAGAGGACGTTGTTTGCAAAATTGGGGTTAATTTGAAATTCTATGAGCTTTATAACTTGTCGCGACAGATTAAAATCCAATTACAAAGTCGTTGATCCTACCTGTAGTTATGTTGCATATTGTACACGTGTAATGTTTATTGACAAAAAGAAATCCTTTGGCAGCGTTAATTGTATGCATACCAGCAAATAGGTCGATGGTACATAATTGTGAACTCGAACCTGAAAAATAATCATTTAAATTATGTCTGCATTTAAACCTCCTTCAATTTAATAGCAATTAAATATAAGAGACGATAAAGATTTAAACGGTTGCATTTCTTTACTGGCTTGACATGCATTGACAGCTAGCCTAGAATCGAGCCGCTGGATCAAAAATTTGTAATGAAAACGCATTGCACAATTTCACAGAAAAGATGCTCAACTTGAAGTTGGAGCACTTGAAGCAGAACTTTTGGGTAATCGAAGTCCTTTCCAGTCTCAGCATTTTACCCGTGAACATTAACCTCAAGTTGGGGTTAATAAAAAGACAAGCTGTATCATGGCGACTTTGGACCTTTCGACTGTGGCTCCTGTTCGCATCCCTCCAGGCGCTAAATACAGTCTGCAGTTTCATCTACAGCAGAATTCATTCTGAAATCCCGCAAAAAACACCGAATGCCGTCGACGTCCAACAATCTAGCTCCACATATGTGGAAAAAATGCCGATTAAAGTTGCCTTCGTGGTTTGGAACCTTGGAATGACCAGCATTGCT
>JAQIVE010006806.1:0-11123 GCA_034698285.1 Sminthurinus bimaculatus | reverse complement strand
ATCGAACTGGACGGACAGACAGATTCAGACGTAGCTTCGCTCCCTACCCATTCACGCACGGCGTTAATAGCTTGTTTCTTACTACATTGTTTTAAGTTTGAAATTTTTGCAAAAGCATAATTGTTGTGAGCAAAATAAAAGGAAATAATTTTTATATTTATTCAGCATCCGAAAGCGTCCAATTGATATCCTGCTTCTTGACAAGGACTGTAAGGAAAGTCTTCAAGTTTTGAACGATTCATCTGACATAATTGTTCGAGGTGCATCTTGGGATGACCTCGAGTCTCAACTTCCGCTCCGCCTGATTTCCGGAGGTTTGTACATGTATCATATTAACACATCCCAAATAACTGTAATTGCGTGTTAAGTACCATACTCACGCCTGATTAATTTTACCTTTTCCTTCCGGTGTTTTTTGGAAACGAAACAGAGTTCAGGTCGCGATCAGGGGTCACAGGAGCTCATTTCATCGTGGACTCGTCAGCGGATGTCCAAACAGCGGTTGAAACAATTTCGGCCAATGTCTGGTGCTCCGGGTTAAAGGTATTTACTACATGTTGAAATGCGATTTTTTATACCATCGTTTTTAAGAATTGAATGCAAAACATTGACCTTTTCTCTTATACTATGACAAGGCCAATGCCGGAGCTCGCTCCTTGCTCTTTGTTCACGAGTCGATCTACAACAATGTGAAGGAGGGACTGCAAAGTAAAATATCTCGTCTCAGAACCGCCCGTGATTTCGCCCAGAAAATGGCAGATTTCATCCAGATTTCTTCATCAACTATCAGCTTCAACAATAAGCTTCCGGTTGTACCTCAAGGAGCCAAGGTATTATATAATATGCAATCAAAGCGGAATAAGGAAAGATGTGAAAAAGAAAATACATTACTTACATAAAATTATTTTCTCATTTCGGTCTCATATTTTTCTTTTCGCATTATATATTCAGGCGTTTCCTGAAGACAGTGATCTGACTGTGCCCACTCTTGTCTATGAGATTGGAACCTCAAGTGAGCTGATTGCCTCGACCCGGCCTCGAACCGCTCACATCCTCGCCCTCATCCCCTATAGAAACAATGCAGAGCTCGTTCAACTCTCCAACAATCTCGATCAGGGCAATCAAGTCTTTGTCTATGCCACTGACTCATCTTTCCTTAAACTTGTGGCCACTGGGTTGAAGGTAAGAGATGTTATATTTTATACGAGAAAAACGATGTTTTAAAAAGGAGAGTTTAAATTACATGCGAACGACAGAAACTTGAGCTAAACATGTTTTTCTTTTGATTTTTTGCTTGCTTATAGGGAAAAGAAGATGTATGGTGGAATGGAAGTAAATCACGACAAAATCTGGGTCAACAGCAACCCGCCGCTCTTCTTGGAGAGGAAACTGGAAAAGTCGACTCCGTAAATTCCTCTGCAATGTGAGTTGATTTTTGCAAATTTTAATTTATGATACTAAACGTTGTTGTGCTTGGTAAGTGAAAATGATAAGAAAAATACAATAAAATGCCTCCTTTGATTTTGACAGAGACAAAGCAATCGGAGTGGTTCGAGGAGCTGAAAAGTCCCTAAAATCGTGGTCATCTCAAGGCATTTCACGCCGCTGTCAACTCCTGGAACAAGTTTTCTCTACCTCTTCCATTACTGGACAAAAGGAGCGAGAGGCTCATCACAATCTCCTCTTAAAAATCGCTGGAGGCCTCACCACCACCACCCTCGACAATTTGACCCTTAAAAATTCTCAGCCACTCGGCTCTGTTGTCATTCTCTTTGTAGACTCCGGAGCTGGACAAAAACAAGGACCATCTCCTCCATTAAACTTGTGGACTCGTCTCATGGCTATTCTAATCTCGGCCCTGAAAGGCAACGTCACCACGGCCGTTTGCGTCGGGTCAACTGATGAAAGCGTCAAGGAAATTGAGTCCGCTTTTCAAGATAGCCAAGGTCAAGGCCTTGTTCGTGAAGCTGTCAACA
This sequence comes from Sminthurinus bimaculatus, assembly GCA_034698285.1. Taxonomy (NCBI): domain Eukaryota; kingdom Metazoa; phylum Arthropoda; class Collembola; order Symphypleona; family Katiannidae; genus Sminthurinus; species Sminthurinus bimaculatus. The sequence continues at coordinate 9,147 of JAQIVE010006806.1, read as the reverse complement.
TCACGAGATTGGAATCATCGGGTGTCTCTCAATTCCTCCACCAGCTGGGCCAACTTGGTAAAGTAAATGCGCTGTGGATAGTTCAGAATCACAAGGACTCGGCTGTCCCCCTTGCACAAGTCCCCGTTAGTGCATTCAACCGGGTTTTAGTAGACACTGGAGATCTGACGAGCGCTCAGCTGATTGAACGAGGGGGGCAACTAGAGCATTCTCAAGTCATTCATCTTTAGATTACCTTTTTATATGAAACTATGGAAACAACTTTTCATAGTTGCAATTTATATTTTTGCCTCACGTCTTGTCCCATGAAAATGTGAGAAATGTTCATTGTTGTTCACATGATGTGTTCTTATATGAAATAATGGAAAAATGTTTAATAAATAAGGTTACATTTTTCCAGCAATTTAACCAATTCTCAGCTGTATTCTAGATTCTTGACCATTAAATTTATTTGTCATTAGCATGAAACCTCTTTTAATGTACGAAAAATTGCACCTAACTGCAAAATGTGAACAAAAGTTTCCCGTTTATTTGTGTGGGTAATAAAAGTGCAGCATCAAGCAATTTTTTGTTTAAAAATATAGTACGTTTTTAATCATTCATTCGTTTTGATATTTTTCTTGAAAAGAAGTAGAAAGTATAGAAATCAGAAATATCGTCGTTCTCGTTATGTTTCAGTTCGTAGGAAATTCTTAAGTGCCTATGAAGTATTGACTAACAAGGAATTTAAGTAAGAATGCAAACCACTTAAGTACACATATTAGATCTTCGGCTATAAACTCGACTTTTTTTTAAACATAATATAACAAAAATGATAACTTAATTCGAATTACAATTCCAAAAATATACTGTCATGTAAAATAATACACTATTTTCATTCATATAATTCATCATAACTCTACAATCTATCTCTTTTTTATATTGTTCTGTATAAAGACCTCAGTAACTGGGCTCAAAAACTTTCAATTTTACAATTTACAACTATTTCAAAGGTCTAAGTAACAATTTTCTGATCCCAGTCCCGGAGATTCACATTATTGTTCGTCGTATTAGCGTATCGCTGTTAAGTATTGAATGTTGATGGATACGAGGCAGGTCGTTCCACAGTTCCACGTTACACAATCATTTAACTCTAGTTAGTCTTTCCTATTATGCGGGTTGAATCCGACTAATTGTCTCGTTCTTTGGCTTTTGGTAAAGGCACACTGCAAGCAAATCACAAAAGACAACAAAAATTAGTAAAACACTAGATATAAACTTTAATGCATAATGTGTGTCAGAGATGAATTATTTAATGTCAAAATCATGTCAAGATGAATGCACCAGGAAATACACACAATACTATTATTCACTTTATCAATTTACCTTGTTATAAAAGTCTTGTAAAACTAGGAGTTCTCGGGAGTTCTACCCTTGAGCTGCCCGGAGTCGAGCATAATATCCGAGATAGGCGAAAACTCCGGCAAAACCCACAACCAGAATGATAGTCAATGCTAAAAAGTCTCCAAAGTCAAATCCGTGTGACTGAAGCTGTTGCTGACAGGACACGAGTGGAAGGAGGGTTGTCAACAGGAAAAATGATGCTAATCCAGTCAAAAAATTAGCACTGTTTCTAGATTGCACAGACATGATGGTCAGGAAGTCAGGAAAAAACGATAAAGGTCAAAGTCAAACACAAAAATGATACGCTGTTTTTTCGCCTTAACAATCCAAAAAGAAAAAATAAGGACGAAATCTTTGAGCTTTGACAAACTCAAATCTCAATTCAATTTCAAAGGTTTCCTGTTTCCTTTGCAGAATCCTTAGAATTTCTTATTCGCTCTCTCACACTCACAACCTTGGCTGCAACAGGTTTTAGCCAGCGCTATGTGTTATAATATGCGTCCAGATGTAAAATGTAAATAATTACATAATAATATTATGTGCATGACCTATGATCTATAATATGAAAAAAAAATACACAGAATGCAAAAATCTCAGTTAATGTTCTTGGCAAATAAATAAAGTTTTTTTTATTATTTCTTGGACTCTTTAAATTGCATGTCAAAGTTATGTCATCGGAGAATTTCTTGCACAGTTACGATAAGTATAATATAATATTCATACTGTGTAATAGTAAAGTCGTCATTATATTATAATTGTAGTCAGATTTTGTATCATAATATTTTAATAGCTAATACATAATACATTCGTGTATTGTGTAAGTACGATACTTATGCCTGCCTATTGATGCATATAATAATATGGAGAAAAACCTCCGTAATTTCTTAGTTTAATTTAACAGACATTCTTATCGTACGAAAGTACATAAGTATACATAACTATACACCATTCAATTAATTTAATGGTGATTAACGGATATCATTGTTTTCTTTTTGAATCTCGAGCAATAACATTACAAAACACGCTCTAAATAGCGAACATTATATTGGGCATCTATGTATTTTTTTAACCTTTTGCTAACAAAATGAAACTTAAAAACAAACAAAAAAACAAACACGGATTGGAAGTGAGAATAATAGTACAGATAACAATACATCATGACTAATGTTCATGTAAAACCAGCCTTCTTAATTATTTACTTGCGTACACGTAAAGAAATTCTGTGCATCAACACAAAGTATGCAAATAACTATTTACCTATAATATTCTAAAAATAATCAATATTATTGAAATACATACACAACATGATATTGTAAATAGGAAGAGAAGAAGGAAGAGACTGTTTATGTAAGTAAGTATGTATTTTCTCATATGCCGTAATCTCTGTTCAACTGAAACTTAATAGGAGTAACAATAACATAATACATCATAAACGTAAAACTCAAAACTATGCTACAGAAAGCTGGCGATTTTCTATTGTAATAAATAAATAATAGTAATTAAATATAACCATCATGAGTCATGAGTAATCTGTGATAACGATAAAACAATGCTACTATAATTTTGCTATTAAATACATACACATACATATTAGGATTTCTTTCCAAACTGAATGAGCCGTTGGATTGAAGAAAGAAGGCAAACATAATATAAAATATTAAACATAATCTGTAATAATAAACATTAAACATAATAATTAGTTTGATTTGAAACAGTAACTAGCTTAATCGTAACAATGTTGATACCGAATAGAGTTATTTCTATTTTCGGCAGACATAATAGTATACATATATATAAATAGCATGCCATACAAAGTTTGGATACTTGAAATAAGAGAAAAGGAAAGTTCCTGGGTTAATTCACTTTCTATATTACTTTCCATCCAGCCGAAAGGTTTCTTTTAAAACGATGACAACTAACGTGTATCATTTATTTTACGGTTTTTTATAGCTTTATGACACAGTTTTAATTAAAGAGAAGAATTAAGTTGGGAGAGTACAAACTATACTACATGAGAAATGTATACTGCCATTACAGAAAAGCTGAAGTATATACTTAAAGCAATAATTTCCAATCATTTGTTGTGTGGCTCATCATAAAATCATCTAAACTCAACAACAATAACCAAAAGTAGTCATGAAGGAAATTATTAATCTCAAAATAAATTCTAATTATTATTCTCACCTTGGTTTCTAAACAATACAAGTGTAACATAATCTAATTTCCTACAGTTTATTTAATATAAATAAAATACGAAACTTGAAGCAGAAAGTTAAAACTGGGTAATGAGTCAAAACTAATTACTTAAGGAGGAAGACTATGGAAAATAATTCATGATACGAGTCTTAACAGAATTCAGCAATGAATTTACAAATGCATTCAAATTTTTTTAAGCCTACAGGTTCCTAACAAATCGATCGTATATTTCCAGGACTATTCGGCTGTAAGTAATCATTTGCAAAACCTAATTTTCGTAACCTTTCGCTCCGTCAAATACATACCATATATCAACATTTGGTTTTTTCAAAGTTTCTTCGTAATGTTTTATGTTTTAACAATAAGTTTATCAGAATTAGCAATATTGTAGTGATAGTAATGGTAAAATGTAGTATTAATATAACAATATAATATTTTCTTATTAATATCCAGAAGGATCTTCAAACTTTATTCGTTTACCCCCTGGTACAGTCTTTTCATTAGGTCGTTTCACCGTTCTCACTCCAGAAAAGTTGGGAAAGGCAGATTCTTGTAGCCAACGAACTTGCGTGGCTGGACCATAACCTAAAAAAATAAGGAAGAAGAAATATGTACATGTTCATACAAATGTCTATTTTTTTTAAATACAAAGTACAAATATTACTCCTCTTTTACTATCAAAAATAAAAAAACGTAAATCGATATTTTTTTCTTATATTATGTACCTTTCGTATTTTTTGCAGCAATTCGGAAAATTATAGCAGGTTTAGTTGCAGTATCAACGTGAGCTGATTGAAGATTAGAGTTGTGTACACTGCACTGATTTTGGGCACCACAATAAACTCGAATAAACGACAAGTTTGGGGCTCCAGCCTTAGGTTCAACCTTTATATTATAAAAAGAGAATAAAATTCAATATGAACAAAATATGAAATGTCTAAAACGAAAATGTTTGCACATACGAGCAAATATGTAGAAGAAAAATGTTTTTTGAAGTATAATGTTTAGGCAGCATCATATCGATATCATATTTATTATAAATAATCTTACAGTATTGGATGTAGTGGAATGTTGTTTGACAGCCAAATAAACAGAGTATTCAACAATGTCTCCATATGAATTTTGAGGAGGTTCCCATGAAATCATAGCACCTTCAACAGCTTTACTGATTTTTATGGCACAAGGAGCACCGGGGAAACCAGGGAAACAAGTCTTAAATGCTGAAACCTAAAATACAAAGAAACATTCAACATTAAAAATAACACTTTATGATTACATACCATACATAATACATAAATATTAGAAATTTTGACTAGAAGCAATTGACATAATCTACTACATAATACATACTACACACATGCATAAAACATAAATACATGTGTAGCTCAATTAGATTATTAGTAAAGTACTTAAATTAAATTAGCTTATAGCTTAATAAATCGTTCAAAGGTTAATAAATAGGTCAAAGCTTTGATCTTACCTCGGACCAAGGCCCTTTCCCGCACGAATTAACAGCAGCTACCCGGAATTTATAAGCCGTACCTGGTTGTAATTCAATCTTCTTTTTGATAAATTCCAAATTCTTAGAAATATCCATATCTGGTTTCAACTCCAATAATTTCTCCGAGACATTGTAAAATTCTTTTATTGTCAATTGACTCTTTGTAACATAGGCAACATCCATCCAGTTTTGTTCTTTATCCTTTTCTTTCTTTTCTTCGTCAGTATGTGAAGGAGTTGCTGAGGTAGAACTTACACTAGATGCTGTAGATTGGGCACCCGTCAAGTTGAGCATTGAAACTTCAGGTTTAATATCCTCATCATCTTTTCTAATACTTAGTGTAAAGCTATTATTATTGTTAAGATTATTATTATTATTATTACTTGTAGTCATGCCCGAATTCATACTATTTTGTTGATTAAGTGTAACAGCCTCAGAGAGAGCGTTCAGTCCAAATTGTGGCATATTTACAGATGAGGATGGAAGATTGTTCATCATCATCATCATACTATTACTATTGTTACTACTACCATTATTTTGAATTTGATTATCCATCGACCTTGACATCATTGAGGAGGTAGCAGCAGCCGCGGATGCAAGCGTAGCCAGTGGGTCTGGGTCAATTCCTTCCAGGATACTGAGAAGATCGTCTGAAGATCTATTTTTATCATCAAAAGGTAACGACATGCTAATTCTCCGAGCTCGCTCTGATTGCGTTTCATTCATTGCCATTTGCTGCTGAATTTGTTGATGTTGTAGTTGTTGCTGAGCAAGACTCCAACTTAGATTACTACTATTGTTGTTGTTGTTATTATTATTACCGCTACTACTAGACACACCGTCAGATCCAAGTAATATAGATTCAACAGCCTTAGAATCCGCATTCATGGCAGCCACTTGGTTTGCATTTAATAGCAATTGATTAGAATCTTGTTGGGTCAAGCTGGTGCCCGCCACATTTAGGTCTAAATTTAAATTATTTATATCCGTATTCTCGACTCGATCGTCAACATCATCATCATCTTCTTTTTTAATTTCTGGTGCTTCAGTACTAGGGTTCACAATAATATTAGTTGTCGTTGTGGGATCGGTAGAAATATTAGTAGTAGTAGTACTAGTGGTAAGAGAAGGAGTTGGCTGAGGAGTAGAAATTTGACTTGAGGAGACGGCAGTATTTTGATTTAATTCTGTTGAAGATGTGTCAATCGTAGCTGCAGTAGTGGTATCAGCAACAACATCATTATTTCCCTCTTGTTGTTGTTGCTGCTGCTGCTCTTGATGTTCAGTAGAAGGTATAGTATTAAGATTTGATTCGGGTACAACTACATTATCATTAGCACTAACAGAGGTGGTGGTGGTAATAGGAGCGGCTGATGATGATGATGTTTCTTCAACTGTAGCTGTTGTTGGTGTTTCTGACACTGGATTATTATTATCCTGTGATTCGGCTTCAGTTCCTAATAGAGGTTCTGAAGAGGGTTGAGATAAAAAGTCAGTGCTTGATAATACTTGTGTGTCTTGTTCCTGTGTGGCTAGCATCTGTTGCTCAGAAATAGCAGGTTGAGTGGCCTGAGAATTTTCTCCTAATTCGTCAATAGGAGGAACTTTCTGAGTTGCACCTTCATCTTGTGGGTCAACAATTTCTCCATCTTCTCCAGTACTGACGTTGAGTGGTTCTGCTCCCTGTCCTTCTCCACTAGCCGTAGGATTAGTAGCAGGAGCAGTTTCGGACTGTGATGCGCCTGTATCTGCGGCTGCTGTTGTACTTGTATCTCCGTCACCATCTGATGGATTTCCTCCCTTCAAACCAATAATATCCTTCCAGCTGAATCGACTGTCTTTATCGTATTGATATCTTAGACTACCACCCTTTAGACCAAGAATACTCTCGTCAACACTCATAATACTATTATTACTGCTTGCCGATTGATGATACGGATTTCCTCCTTCATTTTCCTCTCCCGAGCCAGGGGCATTGACGAGTAGAACTAAGTCTCCGTTGGCATCACGAGTAAAAATCGTAGAGCCTTCCTCTGGACTAACAACACCACCACTGCCACCATCAAGGACATAGGTACCTTCTTGAGTGTCTAACTGCATTCCATTATCAGCTGAGGGAGATTGGTCCATGGGCTCAGTACCATCGTTGCCTCCACCACTATTGGAGTCATCCTGAGCCGATGATTTCATAAAGATTGTAGATAAATCATTGGTTCCTAAAAGTTCAGCTGCTTCTTCCGTAGTTAAAGTGTGTTCATCATAGCCACCATCTTGAACTGACTGAATTTGGAATTGCTGCTGTTGTTGTTGGTGCTGTTGCTGCTGCTGGAGATGATGTTGTTGTTGTTGTTGTTGATTCACAGCACTAAGATTTACACTATTGTCCAAAACAAGTTGAGAGGCAGTGAGAGCTTTAGCAGGGGACTGCGTCATTGTAATAGTTTGATTTCCACCCCCACTCAGCGTGATTTTCTGTCCTTGTGTGGTTTGTATGAATTTTTGCTGTTGTTGCTGCTGTTGTTGTTGAGGATTTATCACGACGGCTTTTTGACCCTGCATTTGGACAGTTACCGGTTTTCCACCAATCATGAGGGTTTGTGTGTAAGTTTGCTTGCCCGTAGTTCCAGCATTGGAGACAACCATCATTTTAACTTGTTGCTGCTGAAGATTAGATCCAGACACGGTTTGAGCTTGACCCGTGGCTTGATTGACTACCACAAATTGTTGGCCTCCTTGAGTTCTTATTTGTTGTCCTGCTTTATTCAAGACGATTGTTCCTCCGGCTGTAGTTCGGGCCGTTTGTGTCACTCCACCTCCAGCTCCAGATGAAACTACATAATTTCCACTTCCTTGAAGTCCTTGAATATTTGACATGATGATTTGCTGCCCTTGTTGATTCGTTCCAAGAATCGTGGCCTGCTTTCCTATGCCACTAGTTCCACTTACTAATTTAACAATTGACTGCATATTTGCAGCCGTTGCTTTGGCTCCCCCCGCAGTGGTAATGACTTGACCAGACTTTCCTTGAATTCCACCCTTTGGCATCCCCGTAATCGTCATTCCTTGACTTGTTTTGAGGACAGTGAGAATTTGTTGACCCCCAATATTGACACTATTTCCACTATTCACAACACCCCCTTGTCCTCCCTGCTTTACAAATATTTGCTTCCCACCCACCGTCGTCATCCCTTTAAGTCCAGAGGCATTGGCCAGACGAATCGTTTGAAGACCACCTTGCTGTTGCTGTCCGGAGGCAGTGGTAGTTTGAATTTTTTGAGTTTGAGCTGCTGCTGTGGCTAGTGCCTGCATGCCACTCAATTGTTGGGAGACGGAGGGGGCTTGAGCTGCTGTCATCGTTGTAGTAGACTGATTATTATTTAACAAATTAATATTTTGTTGATTTAAACTTGAGAGCCGGATAATTTGACCTTGTTGTTGCTGCTGTTGTTGTTGTGGCGTTCGAAGACGAACAAGTCCACGTGATACTGACTGCTGTTGTTGTGTTTGTTGTTGCATTATTGAACCAGAAACTACACGGGTGTTGGGATTATTGGATGATGCTCGATTTGAAAATAGAACATTACTTGCGGTGGAAGCCTGATTAGCTGGAAGGATTAGACTTGAGGCTGTAGGCAATTTTGCGGGGGAGTTAACAGCATACGTTACTTGAGGAGAATTATTACTCTGATTATAAACTTCCGTTTTTATAATTGGCGCAGAGCTTGTAGCTGATGAAACGGCGGTCATCATGTTTCCACTGGTTGAAGGTAAAGCAGAAACAATTGATCCGGAGACTGCTGGGGTCATTATGGTAGGTGTGGATTGAGCTAGACTTATTTGAGAATGCATAGCATTTGATTGTTGTTGTTGTTGACTTGCTAAGGTTTGATTTGTTGTTGCTGCATTATTTGGCTGTTGTTGATTTAATAGAGTTGGAACTGGATGAGCACCTAATGAGGGTTCTTTCACCGGTGGAGCATCATACTTTTGAATTTGAAGAATATAACCTTCAGCATTCACAACTGGATTCCAGGAAACTTCTAGAGAGTTGGTTGAGGCTCTTACTA
>JAQIVE010006805.1:0-11123 GCA_034698285.1 Sminthurinus bimaculatus | reverse complement strand
CTAACTAATTTTAATTCTGCTTACAGAATTATTTTCACATTAATTACTTAGATCAAAGACTGTGAGCTATAAATTTAATTCTACCTGTAGAATTATTTTTGAATTAACTACTTAGATTAAAGATTATGAGATAGTAATTTAATTTAACCTGAATAATTATTTTATCTTTTATTTCCTTATCATTACTGTATTTTCATACGAAAATTGAAACAAACATCCGTAATAAAAAACCCCCAGTCATTTAGTAGTTCTATCAAAAAACTCTGGTTTGTGTGTGTTTAAAGGGAGGGAATAAAAGATTGAGCTCAAACTTAAGTCATAGTCGTTGATGACATGGTCATTGCAAGTAGGTAATGTCAACAGAAAGACGGTTCTCAATCCATAAAACTTTATAATGCCAATGTAATAATTTGTAATCCATTATGTAAATATTCATAACACACGTTGATACACTCGGAAGTCTTAACGTGTCACTAATATGAAACCGTAGTTAGTCATCATCATTATCAAAAGCGTCAGGAATCTATATAATATGTATACATACACATGTATTTCCCTTCCTTACACACCAATGACCAATAAAAGATATTGCTGGTGCTGTGTACTGATCACCATTTTTTTACGTGTAAATATTTAATCATGTGTACAGGTGTGGGGAGAAAAGGAAGCGGGTCAACGAGACAAGCAACCAAGATGAAGAAGAACGGAAAGAAAAGGATGTATCTCTCACTCTACTCCTTGTATTTTTTGTCAACAGAGTAGATAAACATCCACCTAGTAATATTATTATGGGAATGTAAGTCATTGTACCAAGTAGATATTGACCGATGTAACACTCCCCATACATAACTATAGGTAAGACACGAGTATACAATTTTTCCAAATGAAAATATAAATAGAACAAGTACTACATCATGAATGATGAAACTCGGCCATAGTGTATAACCCGTGCTTCAACTACTTCTCTCTATATGGTAGGTAAACAGGAGAGTTCAACGTCTTGGCCGTCGTCGTGGTGTCTTGTTATGTAAGTATGTGATTACTATCATAAACTCTTTTCATACATGTAAAATGTACACACACTCATGTATATGTGTGGCTATACAGTTTTTATGCTACATTTTTATTTGCATTCTTAGGACTAAAAGTTGTATTTACGAAAATGACACTGTTCAAAATAGGAATACATTATATATTGCATTTAGATTTTTCCTTATGAGTTTTCTTTTACGTATGGTTAGTATAAGCATAAATGCGATATTTGTGATTGGTAGGTTTCATATACGTCATACATGCTATGAGAGTTGTTGTTAAAAGAGTTATATAGCTTCCCCTATATGAGTAGAAAACGAAGCCTGATGTATTAAGTCCAAGTTGACAAATATAATATGTATAGAGAAATAAGCCATACATATCATACTGATTCCGTACGCCCATAAAAAAGTATACATGTATCATATAATGTGTCGTTCATACACAAATATGTGTATAATATAATAAACGAACGCATAGATCATTCACACATACACAGAGACAGACACATTGGTTGTTACAAGATTTTGTGTTGTGTTTTATTGTTACTGTGTGTTATTCTCTCTTGAGATCTCTTCAGACCAAAATATGAAATGCATAGATAGACAGTAGTCGATTCGAAATTATTCTAATGATAAGTTGTATTATTACTTTATTATTCCTATATGGATATATAGATGGACATTCTCATGTGTACCCTATCTGTCTGCTACACGCAAAGAGCACAAATGCATACAAGTATAATGTTTTTGCATATACATGTAAGAAAGGACAGGTGAGGAAATGTAGAGTTTTCTGGTGGTTACTCAATACAAGTTCCTATACATGTAGGCCACTTGGTGAATGTGAATGACCCGTTAGTTGAGCTTTTCTTTCTCTCCTTCTCTCCCTTTGTAAGTATACCATACATATATACATATATGTGTATTTATTCACTCTGTTTTGCATTGTGTAGCAATGCACAGGGTTCAAGTTACGTGCGAATTCAAAGAGTATGAAGTATTTATTTTCCATTTTCTGACTCTGACCGTCGTCTTCTTCTTTTACGTCTACTACTCGTACTTCTTCTCTTTCTTCTTTGACTCCATCGTTGTTGTGGAAGCCGTAAAGAAAGAAGAAATCACCGTAGAGTTTCACTTGAACATCATCAATGTAGGTATGTACATGTAGACTGTAGACAGTAGACACATAGGAGTGTGTGTGTGTGTGCCAAACATATTATGTATGTATGTTATGTACACGCACAATGACGCGACTGTACTAATGTCCACGCATAAAGTCAAATCATGCCCAATCAGACACGTAAGTGTGAAGCTTACTAGGTTTAAAAAAAGTCTTCCTTATGTTTTCTATTAATATCAGCAGTCATGGCTAAAATTTTTTTTGTCGTCTCATATCATACGGAAATATGATGTTTTTTATTTTACAAACATAGTTGTAAATAGATAGGTAGAAATTTATTTTTTACTTGCGTTCCTATTTGTTAAATTATGAATTGAAGAGGGTTAAACTTGTTGTTGAAAGCAGGAACACACAGGTTAAAGGAAAATTAGGAGTTAATTCGCGTGAAACAAGATACAGAGACGGATAAGAAAGTTGAGATTCAGCAAAAAAGAGAACAACGGAGCAACATCATCGTTGTTGTCATATTATCTCCTTTGAAAGGTTAAGAAATTTGAATGTATGACAGGTTCGAAATGTATAGGCAGAAAGACAAGACACGTCAGTTGCAGACTTCAGACTACTGAAAAGTCCGAATAATCTTCCCTGTCTTTGTCTGGAAATCTAACCAGCGATCTGTATGGAGCTGAAAAACCTTCGCTTTGCATATTGTATATAATGTACAAATAGATAATATTTTATAGCCTGGAGGTTGTCTCTTTCTCTCTCCCTCATTTTCGCTCAACTCTTTTCAAATTCAGTGTTTATACTTTATAATACATATTATGCGTATTAGTTACAATCATTTGCAAAAAGTATAATATTGTATATACCCGTGTTTATTACAATAGAAGATAGAGTATATGTGTGAGTGAATTACAAATTTCGGATAATATGTGGTAGACGATCCTATACAAAGGAAAGACACAATGCACAATAACTAGAAAAGGTTTCTCTCTTTCTAGTTGGCAGATTCGAATAAGAAACTACAAGAATCTTCTATATTATATTATTACAAAACCATTTACAACATGCATCCTCTTATTCATTCTATATACATTATATGTACATACATATGATAAATAATGATGCTCTGGACAAGAGTTGAGTTGAGCTAATCATACATAAGTTGAACCGAGTTAAGTAGGATTATAAGTTAGGAACACTATTGCCGTACACGTTGGATAGTCATAATATTCTGGGGGTTCCAATTATAAAATACATGCTTCGATTGCTCTCAACTACATGTACAATGTACACTGTACAGTTTGTATTATGTATTGTACATGGGATGAATTTGCCTGGTTCAGACAGACAGTACGCAGAATTTTTTTGACATTCTTCTCTTACATTGTACGAATACAAATAGATGATGATGATGTCCTATTGTGCACGTGTAGGCCTTTTGTTATTCACAATAGGGCAAGAAGACATTCATCTTCTCCTCTTATTTTTCTTCATCTTTCATCTCGAGTGCAACGTGTAATACTATGACGATGGTGGTATTGTATTGTAATAAAGTCATAATATCGTTGCAGAACAAACAAAAAAAAGAAGCAAGAAGTGCACAACATTTGCGATTTAATGCCACTTTTTTCTTGAATCGAACCTCTGGAGATATAGACATGGTTTTATGTATACATGCCAAAACTCTTTCTTTTCTTTCTATACTACATATCTACTTTGTTTTAAATCATGTAGGATATGTAGTAGGCATTCTGATACATAGAGACGAGGAAAAATCTAATGCAAAATGTGACTAATCGTTTCAATCCTTAGTACGAGAACTACGATAGTGTCATGTAGAACAGAGAGCTCGGTATACTCCAGTAAGTAAGCATGTAGACGGCACAAATAATAATAGTCATAATAAAAGTGATGTGCATGTGTATTGTGTATATATCCATATGCATACACAATTTTGCAGGGTTTTGACTGCGCACTTCTGGCTCTCCATACTCCATACATAAGTAATCATAATCATACATGCGTTGCAATGAAATATTAATAATAATCAGGTATTATTATGCATTATATAAAGACTAATAGGGGTGATTCGGGGCTCATAAAATTATCATTTTAATGGACAACTCCTTACGTGCAATGCAAATCGATCAAGATAACAAATATACTCATACATATACGTAATATCATGAGATTGTAGTTTTAGTGCATTACACCACGTACCCTATGTATATAGTATGTACGCATATCTATACCGACTATTTCTGGTAGCAATATGCAACATGTCATTTTATTTACTGCCCTTCTCAGACGGCATTAATACCTTCCTTGTACCATCTATTATTTAATGGAAAGGTGTATGTGTATGATTTGCATGTGTATTTGGTTTCAACTTATGAATCACCTATTGACGCATGTTGGAAGATATAATTTCCTTGTATGTGTATGGAAAGAACTTATAATCTCTCCGTTTTGTGTAATTTCACCTGACCATCATACACACTGCGTAGTTATTCCTAAGATTATACGGAATGAATGCGAAGTATTTATTGAAGGAATTCCACGGAGGTTTTGCCGCGTTTTACAATAAATAGGTTTAGTAGACATTTCAAACATTATTAAAGGAATTTTGATTAGATCTTCGATGCATGTCATCGAAACAGGATACAAAAAATTACACAGTACACAGCTATTCCTTCTGTTGTGACTGTATCAAAATATCGAGTATTTTACAAAAAAAATATTGGCCTGGACTTAGCTAAGAAATACTGTGAGAAGCTATATTGAGAAGGCGTGAAGAGAGCTCTTTGATAATGAAATTGATTTTTTAAATAATATTAATTGCTTCAGTGATGATGATATTTATAATATACATTTTATCTAATCTTTTTGACCAAAGTGAACATTCGACCAGCGAAACAGCTACCTCTTTACCCAGTAAATCACAGTATACATTTAAAGTCGTTTGCATAATGCCTATACGTATTATGTAAGGAATATAAATATTGGATGGTAAAATGAAAACTATAGGTAGATCTCTTGCGTAAAGAGCAAAAGGAAAATGCATCAATGAAAACGAAACTGGAATAATTTTTACCTCAGATTAGCGTCTTCCATGTTGTTCTCCAGTAGAGATGAGAAAGTATAGTGAGTGCACGCCATGTCAGTGCTACTTCCATTCATTAGTAATTTCTTGGCACTAAACAGTTCACAAGACAAAAATTCACAGCCTTCTTTGGACTTCATTGAAGTCGGCGTGCTTACTCAGGTTTCACTCAAACATATACAAGCTCAGCACTGCTTATGAAAGTTCTAAGATTTTAGAATTACACAACCTGGGCTAAACTTTATGAAAAGTTTGAAGCCCCAGATTGTATTGCTATTTACTGAAATCTGGAAACACACACACACACAAACGCCGATTTCCGTTGTCGTTTCACAATTTATAACAAAGATGTTGCAATTCGCACGAAAAACGAGGGAAATCTACACTGTGATTTACTGTTTTAATAATTAGAGGAAAACAGGACTTTGTTTTTTCTAATTTCATTTTTTGATGCCCTGAATTGAATCAGCTAGTTGGAAATATAATAATATTATTCGCTTACTCCTTGCCAATCAATGCTGTCATATGTGTAAGTGCATCGCTCGAATAGTTTTTTTTCTGGCCATGATAAGACAACGATAATGTATTATAAAATGACGAATGAACATTTAGAAATAATCCTGACCAAGCATATTTTCCCTTCCCTGTTATTATTGTGAATTATTATGTGTGTGTGTGTGTGTGCTTTCCTTTATCATATTCTTGTATTATTAGAACTATTTAGAAAATTGCAAACGCGACAAGTTATTATCACACTTCTTGTTGTTTTACAATTTGTTCTATGCTATGTACACTATGCATATATGTATAAGCATACTGTTTACTCATGATTTGACAGGGCAAGTGACGCTCAACACAACACTGAACTCACGCATTCACATTCACACACATCACACATACTCATGCAAACATACCAGTTCAAATCCAAATCGGTTATTGACTATTATGTGATCCGTGTGTGTGTGTGTAGGAATTTAATTTTTGATAAAAGCAAAAGAATTGAAAATTCAATGCATTTTTCTGTAGTGCTTGTTCATTCTTTCTGCACTGCGTCGATAATCAAGTTTTTGAGTTTACTTTAGAAATCTAAATTCATAGTGTTATATGAATTTTGTGTATATATATACATATCTGTGTGTGTGTGTGTGTGTGTCTCCCTTCAGTCTTCAAATTTTCTCGTGGGCTATATTATAGATTACCGTTTATATATAGTGCAATGTATTACAGACATATTATATAGTTGTGTGGTTTTCAAAAATACTGATGTATAACAAAATTGAGATAAATTATTCAATTCGACTCTTCTGTCTCGTTTGTCTAATATTGACAAGGTGTTTGACTTTATGGGACAGGGCAATTCAGAATGTGCAATAGCAGCAGCTAAATACATGCATCATGTATCTAGTCTGATAAATATGTCAAAATTACGGTCGAAAAAATCACAAAAAAAGTTTACTAAGAGACTATGAATACACGGTATAGCGAAAACGTTGTTGACACAAAACGGGAGATCAGCAAGCACAACCGACTATACGGATGAATATTCCAAGTGAAACTAGTTGAGTTTTATTTATTCAGTGAATTAATTCTATTTATATATATATGTATTGACGATATGGATAAACAGTGATACTGGTTTAGAATATATTGATTGCAAAAATAAGACTGATGATTAGGATGGAGCGAAGCCGAGAGTGAAGTGATCGAGGGGAATGTAAAAGATGAAGTGAGGGACCAAAGTGCAAAGTTGCAAATGTATGATGTTGTCCTTTCAGCAACGAATGGGATTAACCTTTTGCAGAAATCTTCGTTTCCCCCGAATGATATTATTTTACTCGTAATAATACAACTGCGATATCATACGTCCTCCAGAGATATGCTTAAGGCTTAAGATTTACTAAGGGTAAACATAAAGTATGTATTAACAGGGATATTATAGATAGATGAATGAGGAAACCCCGGAGCGTAGTGTATATGAAGGCTCAGGCCCCTATTTCTACCTATACAACATACATATGTATGTATATTGGAAAATATCGGTGTATATTTTGACCGACGAGAAATCCTGCAATTTATTTTCTGAATTTTCAAAAGGTCTGATTTTTTTCTCCATGGTTGTATACTCAGGCATTGCATAATATATCGTACATACATATACACATATTTCAAAATAGGTGGACCGGTATTTGAGGAAATATATCTGTATTGCCAGATATCTTTGTACACAGTTCCCTTTATTCTTAAGTAATCAAAAGAGGGATTCTTTGTATTGAGAGGAAAACAGGAGTAGAGAACCCTCGAGAGAGCGAGATGTAGTCAAAATACGAGAGTTCGCACACAAATTAACCATGTTTATTTTACGAGAGAGCAACTTTCCTATTCCATGGTCAATATACTGTCCTATAGCCATTACATTGTAGTTAGAGAGGAAAATATCATCCCATGATTCCGGAGCATTGCCCAAAGTCTCTCTAAGCATTTGAAATTCATAATTTCGCAAAACAACAAAAAGGGAGGGGGAACGAGATGTCAGTTGGATGGTTTGCGAATCTGGGATATTATGTCTCTGTCTCTCTGTGCTTGTAGGTTGAGCAGCTGCTGTTTGTATGTATTTTAAGTACTTAAAATACCAACGGGTTTGCACAGGATCGATGACCGACGGACAAAATGAGCAAAGGCAAATACTAATAAATATGAGAATAATGGGCGAGAGTGTAGATAGGTATCCGCTTTAGAATTCGGAAACTGCTGCTAACAAAGTCCATGTTATACATTTAAAATTTAAGTAGAAGAGGACGGCACAAAGAGGGATCCCTTTGGTCATAAAAGTATACAATGAAGCAGGATCGAAATTGCGAAAGGGAAGTTACAACAAGAGCAAGACAAAAAAGAAAACAGTTATTCTCATTTTCTTTTACATGCTGTTTTCAACTTGAGCAAAAAAAAGCTCTAGACCCTGGTCAACCCACAACATACATTCTTTATTCATGGAAAAGAGTCTCTCTCTCTCTCTCTCCATTCATTTCTATTTCCAAGCTGTCTTCCGCCTTCCTTTTCTTTACCCCCGTCTGCCAGTCGTCAATAAACCGTGCAAATCCAATCGTAAAATGTACACACATGCACATTCATTCCGTATTTACTGTACAAGAAAAGGGAAACAGAACGGATAATGGATATTGCATAATATATATTCTTCAAGTCATTTTAGAAAAAGTATTTCGTCAGCCTCATTTTGGTCTCCATGAGGTGATCGTTTTTTAAAAGGTCAAACATAAGTTTGCTCTCTCCAGTTTGTTTATACAGGTATAGAGACCAGTAGTCTGTTTGTGCAATAAATATAATGGAGAAAAATTCAAGGGAAAACTTTCTTTTCAGTTCAGTCTATCTGTCAATCTACATATTTCTCTGCTGTCGGTTACGTATATATATATATATATTGTATGTACATTGTATAGGACAGGACACCAGTTCGGGCAGGAGAAACTGAATAATAAATAAATAAATAATGCCAGCGTGCTTGTGAGTTTGTGTGGGTTGTGAGTATTAGCGAGTATCAGACGACGTCGAGACTCGAGACGTGTCTGTGTATGCCTACTCTCAGCTTTTCTTGTATTCCCTACTTTTCTACCCGTCAATTCTCTCCATACAAAAAAGAGTGTACACGAGTCGGATTAGACAAGTTAGAGTACTAGTATAACAAACAACTTTATCAACAAAGGAGACACATGTATTTATTTATAATACAGAGAGACAGACAACGTCTGTTTGTGGCTTCTCTTTTTTTCTCGGTATAAAGCTTTTAATTCGCCTTCACCCCTGGGTAATATGTGTAACATTGTGCATAAAGAATTGCCCTTGATGACCGGAGTGAATAGGACAGTTCAAAAGTATAACTACCATTGCTACTTTCTCCGTTCCATTGTATTTCATATTCTATTTTCCCTTTCATATGGCATATTGGCATTAAGTTGAATGAAAATGCGTGGGGACTGTCAATATAACTGCGCATTTTACCTTTATATGGTCTGCATCAAGCATTATTGTATTATCATTAATGGAAATTAATGAGAGCATAATACGTGATTTGATTTGTTGGGATTAGCTTATTAACATAAGAGTATACGCGGTAAAGAGAAAATGAGATTAAAAGAGTCCTTACTGTATTTCGGTGTGTTCAGCTGATTTGGGTAGTCTGAGGTAGTCTCCCAAGACGAGTAAGTCCTTGGATATAATCATTTTGTCCTTGTCGGTTGGTTCACCGATATCGGTGTCCCTCCAAAAATTCACAACAGAACCTATTTTAGCGAAATTTTATTCCACACGGTCACAAGCGAAAAATCAAAAATTGTCGCTGATGGGATTTGTTGAATGAAGAAGGAATTGAGGGATTCTTCCTTTCGCGGTTACACTACTGCTGTTTTTGTTTGGATCTGTTTTCCTGCTTTCTCCTCAATGAACAGTTTTAGTATTCGTTGTTTGTATGGAGTTTTGCTATTTCATTTATTCAGAAAATCTTCTTGTGTTTCTCTTTATAGTATAGTAGTCTCAGAAGCCTATTGACAAAGTAAAATGTCTATTTTCTGGTTTAATTCCCAATCGCTTTCGTTCATTGAGGTATTGGTTTCTTGACTATTTAGTCCTTCCATCGGGCACAAATCTCGCGAATAAAGTAAGAGTCAAAGTCAATCCACGTTTATAGTTGCATACTTGTGGAAAAAATATGGGGCACAATAATTCACGGTGTTCTTTCTTTAGTTTCTCTGAAAAAATGACAGAAGGAAATGATATTAAATTATAGTACTTATGTAGCATTTAACTGATGTATGTATGTGTATTATGTGTATAAAAAAACTTGGTAGATGTTTATGTGTGTTAATATTCTTGATGGTCAAACCACTAATTACACAAAGTCAAGGAGAGAAATGTCATGATTGTTCTCTATTCTTCTACTCGTCCACAAATGGATTTTTTATCCTAGCTCCTCTTTCTCCACCTTCTATCGATGTTGAGAGTGTATTATCTGACATTGAGAGTTAATTCCTTGTCTCTCTTGTCTCTCTTTCTCTCTCTCTCTCTATTCGGTATAAATATTATATTTGTGCAGAAGATTTGCACAGTCGCGATTTAACAAAAAGTAGTGCAACAACGTATTACATTATCATTATGTTATATGTAGGTATACGTAAATATATATATAGAGACAGATTTATTTACTAAGTTTATATTATGTATGTATATGAATTCTGTGCGCTGGCTCACTCAAAACTTAAAAGACAATTCGGTGAGTATGACAAAGTCGTCAACGACGGCGAACTACGAGGAGGAAGAAAAGAGAAGCCGCTTACTGCACTCAGACACTGAAACTGAAACTAAAACTAAGCCAGCAGAAGCAGTAGCAGCAAGACAAGAAAGAAAGAGAGAGAGAGAGAGGGAGAGAGGCCAAGGAATGGAAGTAGTAGGTAAAAAGAACTGACTGCATAGAGTATCAACTCCCGTTCCCATTCCACACACACACACTCGTACACATAGTACATAGGCCAAGCAAGCAAACAAACGCATAGGGAACAGAGAGCAAACATCATCGTCATCATGAGGCTGATACAGGCATCATACCATGCAGCACACACAGCACAGTCATCCAAAGAAAACCAAGTCAGAAGCAGTAGAAAAGTTGCCTCTGTGTACTGTCTATGCACTTGAATGTTGGATGTCGAAGCCAGTGCTGCCGGCAGCAGGCACATATACATACATAGAAAAGAACGGAGAGAAAGGATTAAAGCTTTTACTGTGTACCGTGTACATTACGGTATAGTGAAGAAGAAGCCAGAGTTGAATGGAAGTCAAAAAGAGAGAGAGAGAG
>JAQIVE010006804.1:0-11124 GCA_034698285.1 Sminthurinus bimaculatus | reverse complement strand
GCGGGATTCATTGTGTATTTATAAGTGTACATGTACATACCGACAAATTCGTTTGGTGACACAAAACAAAGGAGAAAATAACAAAAGTGCTGCGATTAGTTGTAGATAGTTGTACGATTGCCCTCGCCAATAAATTCCGCATTACACAGTCATTCAATCAGTCCTCATAATAGCTATCAATAGGGACATGTGAATGTATGTATATATGTATAGTAGATAAATATGGATAAATATGAATATTGGACAGGTTGATTGACTTGAAAATGAAAAGAAAGAAAAGGTACCGTGACAATATTAGTTTTCCATGTATGTATGTACACTGTACCCAGTTGGAATGAGAAACGGAATTGGTTACTGGAATTGGAACTCGGATTTGGATTTGGACTTGGATTTGGAGTCTCCAGAAAGTGGGGGAAAGTCTTCCAGATAATTTTCTCCAAATACTTACTCAGTCTTCTCCTCTTTCACTATACATGTATGGACTGTTACTGTTATTGTGACGAGGACATAAAGAAAATCCGTTAATTTACACACCGACGGCTAGTTATTTGATTTGTTCCGTTTTGCTCCTATACATACTTTTAGTTGGTGGCTGGCTCTATTTTCTCGGCGAGTTTTTCTAGATGTGCGTGTATTTGTATTTGAGTTCTTTCCATTTTCTATCCTTGAAAGCAAATGACTGGAGAATATATATATATATACATTGGACATCCCTTGCCATGCTGTATCATACTCATATATGTACCATGCCAGAAATTGTAGCATAGGGTACCGTAGAAAATACATAAAACCATCAGAGGGTTGTACACGACACATTCTAAATAAATAATGACTCGACGACACCTTGAGTACACACACTAGAACACACACACAAGTTAGCCAGAGTAATTGCCAATGTTCGCTACACACCATCCACACATATGTAGGTATGTATGTATTGTACATATATGCATATATCGAGGTTGATGTAGCTTCCTTCCGTTTCCATGTATGTGTAGCCGTATCTCGATATCTCGATGTGTATGGATCTCCGCTTTCCCTCCTTTTTTCTATTCATCTCCTATTACTATAGATTACTCTACATTACAGGACAATACTCATTTGACATTTCGTTTTCCGCTTCTCCTCCGTGTAATTTGCAATGTGCACCTTGAGCATGTCGAGCTATTTCCAGTTGCCCGGGTTTTTTCGTGCCCTTCGTCATGGTAACAGATGGAAAAGAGAAAGGACATGCTGGCCAAACGAAAACAGCCAAACAGTATGCACAAGTGCAATTTGACCTAGACTTGCGTTGGTCGGGTCAGAGGTCGTAGCTTCGAAAAGGATCCTCTTAAATTGTTCTTTTTGAATTTTAAGCTCTAAGGGCTAACCGATTGAAATAAAAATGTAAAGGCTAATACTGTAAGGGGGTTAAAAGCTTGGGCTTTTAAAAATAAGCCGTTCGATGGAAAGTCCAAGTTGCATGCATTGTACATTGTACATAGATCGAGCATAGGCTCTCATTCGACTTCGACTCATGAACTTTGCCGACTGTCTATCAACACAAGAAGACAGACAGAAACACATTTACGTTTTCCCCGTCAACACAGAACGGAATCGAACAGAAAAAGACAAGACAAGAAAATACAATACAATACAACACAGGGCACACAGCACAATAGGAAACAAATTCAAATCCAATCCATTTCGTTTTCCAGAAGCAGCCACACACAGACTACATACAGCTTTCCAACATACAACTCAAATCCAATCCAATCGAACCCAATCCACAAAAGAGAATGGAATTGCAGAGAGAAAGAACTATGCATATTCAATATGTATACACAGTTAAAAGAACTAGTAGCATTAGTTGTTGTTGTATCTTCTTCTACATACATACATAGAAAAAGGAGTCGGAAGCATGTGAGCGCATCAACTGTGTGTTGACAGTCCAATGGAATTAACGTTGTCTTCAGAGATCCATTATTGAAACGTTGGTGCATACATACAGCATACAGCATACACTCAGTCAGTCACATGCACACTGGCGCTCTTTTACTTCCCGTATCTCCGCCAAATGTACATACATATGTATCTATACCGTAGATATATGAGCGGTGCGTATAATAAGTGCGCTATGTACGTCTACCTACGTTTAAACGAGACAAGGATATTCGATTCAAATGTTGGGTAAAACATATCTAAATATAGGCCGAGGAAAAATCGCAACAAAAATTTATCGAATACCAAGTCTTCTAACTGTACGTATACTGTATGTTGTGTGATATTCTATCGTGCAATATGATGGTGTATAACGTATAACGTATAACCGTATTTTAAAGGAGGAATGTGTAGGATTTTTTCATGTATTCAAGCTTGTTGTCCCCGACACGAAATTGGACATGAAATGGAAAATAACATGACAACATTCATTCTTCTTTCCATCCATTCGATAATAATACACATTTGTACATAGCGATATCTCACGGATATGCCCATAGTATTGGAGTGCGTATGCAATATATTCAATAAACCATGTTAAATGGGTCCACATGCGTTTAAATGGATACAGACAACACTTTTGGATGATATTTGGCGTTAACTGGGTTTTGCCATTCCACATGATGAAATACATGTAGGTAAGAAGAATACACTCCATTGAACTACATATCTTGGGTATATGTATATAAATATAGAATATAGGCTGAGCGTTGAACATCGAACGCCGAATGTCGTTTGTGAAAACTCGTAGCATATTCTATTATTTGACTAGACAACTAGCAAAGCAATGCATATCACTATAGTGTAGGATAGAGTAGATGAGAAACAAGAAGAGAAATGGCAAAAGACAGCAAAAGAAAGAGAGAGAACGAGAGAGAAAGAGAGTGGAAAAGATAGGTTCGAGTTAGAGAAAGATGTACAGGACATGAGACAGGGAGACTTTTACGAGACATTTGTCAACTGAACTCACGAAATCCCATTCTCTCCCCCCGTTATGCATACGAATTCAAAAAAGGAGTAGGACAACAAAAACAAAAACCGAGGAGGAATGGAACTGTGACTTTGAATGAGAATGCGAATGCGAATGTACGGGGATGAAGATAGGAAAAAGGAATGGAAATGGAAAGATGAATAGGGAAATCTAGGGAGAGACAAGGACAAGTCAAAAGGAATATTCCAATTTGTATTTGTTTTTGTATCTGGATCTGGAAGCTGGATGTTTTCTCCATACATACACACATATAAGAATGGAGGGAAGGAAGAAACGAGGAGCTCAAAAGAAAATCTTTTGTTTTCATAAATGCGCCGGTAATAACCAAGACTTTGGGATTTGATTTGACTCTGTCGGAACGAGTTGATTTATGTTGACGCACACGCCTCAGTTTTTAGCCCTCACATTGTACTGTGTATCACGCTTCTTATTGTTACCTCTTTTCCAGAACAAGATCCTTAGCCTCGCTTTCAGCCCTTTCTTCTTCTTCTTTGTCTGCCGAGTCAAATTTGACTTTGACTCGACTACATATTACATATACATACATGCACCCACCCAAAATGTATTAATATAATAATAACTTCACGTACTCTGAGAACATCGGTGGGTAATGTGTATCCACATCCATCTACTTTCTACATTGTACATGGTACATGGTGTATTCATGGGCCACGATGTGGATGTTGGATGTGGATGAAGTTGGATGTGTACGTGTGGGCTTCCCGTCTTTTTCTTCCTCGGCGGAGTGGAAACCACTGTAAAACCCACACGTATACCACTCCGTACCACAACATCTATGTATGTACCGTACAGATACAGATACATACATACATACATACTTTATATATATTTATTTATGTATTTGTAACACAATTAATAGAAGCAAAAGAGAAAGAAATCGACTCGCTACGTGGCCTGTACTTCCATGTAACTACATATTATATACATACATACATACATATGTAGGGGAAACCTCTTTACTCTTTGATACATTTGAATGTGCATATTTCCCCTTAGTTTATTGTACCTCTCCTCTTTGCTTCTTCTTCTTTTTCTTACCCAGGTCTTGGCTTTCTAACCCAAAGAGATATTTTACCGACGCTTTCATTTTCTGTGTGTGTGTGTTCTTCTCTCCCTTTCAAGTTATTGCTCTCTTTTAAATTCTCTTGTAACTCTCTCTCTCTCTCTGTTTTTTGTTGGCCACGTACAGAGAGAAGAAGCAGAAACAGGAGCAGAACCACTGATGCATTATTTATTTATATTTATAGTGAGTCTTTAGTGGATATTTTAACAACAGCAAAACAACACGGGGAAAAACATGTAGGCCGTTCTTGTTCCAATTCTGGCCTGGCTGTATGCTGTACATTGTACATATAGTTTAAGGTTCAGGTTCAGATTCATGCAGGTTCAGGTTTGACTTGAGCTTCTGGCCCAGCATTTTAATACTATTCATACATATATGTATACATACATGATATACACATGTTATATGCACATATATCTGCATGTATTTCGCTAAATTCTCGTGCGGCATATTTATCCATGTACATTGTACATATATTACTATAGCTATTGCTATTAGTATTAGTATTGCGCATATTGGAGGAAAGTGGATGTCAGGAGCAATACATCGTCAAAGTCCGAGTGAGTGAAAAAGATGCCTCAATATGTAATAACGAAAAGAAAAAAGGGAGAGCATGAGCGGGAGCAAAAGCACGGGCAAAAACAAGAGGAAAACACAAACATTTTGTATGCATAATATACAGAGGAGCATAAAGTAAAGTAAAGTTAAGTGACTGTGTTGGTGAGTAAATGGAAAGAGGATTTACTCTCACTATACTAAATACTAACTGTATATACAGTCGATGGTTCAACTTGAGTATTTTGTATTTTCTACTATCCCTTCACCTTGAGCCTCACTTTGGCCATGGCTTTAATGTTGGCTTTGCTCGGTTTGATGGTTTGGTTCGGTTTCGTTTGGGTTGAGTTGAGTAGAGTTGAGTTGAGTTGGCTTTGACTTTGACTTTACATTTAGTTGGCACATGTACATATTTATATTTGTATTTTCTAGTCAGGGAGTCAAACTAAGTGAGGCCGAAAGTCGAATTCCAATTCCAATTCGAATTTGAGCTTGACGGAATATCCAAGACGAAATTGAGGCGCAAGATGAAACATTAGCTGTATGGATGTATAGTATGTATACTCCACTACACATTATTTATATCTACGGAAAATTTGTTTGTATGTACATGTTTATTGGCCCAATTTTTCGAGTGACGGAACAACCAGGGGAAAGAATGTACACGTAGTTATCCTCAAAAATAAATTAAGTACTGATGGTCTATAAATAATATACACTACACACAGTTATAAGGATTTCCATGGATTAGATGCTCATTGGTGGATCATCTGTCAAAAAGTTTATTATTAGTAAGTACGACTCGTTCTGGGATAATTTGGAGATTTTGATGGCGGAGATTGCAGAGTGAACTCGACAACTGTATTAAGTTGCATATTGTATAATACATTGTACTGATATCTACATACTGAGAAGATACAAAACAGCAGCTTGACAACATCTTGCCTACACCGTTTCCCTTGTCGTTGCCGTTGAATTGGTACATATTTGTACATCGTCCTGCTCATCTTTTCTGCTAGTTCTCTTTCTATAGATATCTCGAAAATTTTGAGTGCCTTTCTCCCCATAAAAGATGGATTGTTCGTACTGAGCGTTCTAGCTTCATATCTTCATATATGTATACTTGTGTAGCAACTAGCTTCGTCAAGCAATGTGTTCATCCTATATATGTATATTGTATATCCATGGATTTTCATAATCTTTCCACAGGCTCGTGACTTGTTCGGCTAAAGATGCATCATATCATAATATGCCACTATATACAAGTCACATCACATCACATTTAGAGAGGAGGCGGAATAAAACCATCGTATCGTACAGCATCAGCCATTGTCATTGAGACAGTATACAGTATATCTACACATACAGCGACAATACAAAGCTGTAGGCTGTCGTCGACCAGACCAGAGTCATAGACCACATACATGCATAATATGTAGACACATTGTACATTGTCTCTATTTGTATGTATTGTATTGTATTGTATAGCAAAGACAATGTACAATGTGCAAGGCAGGCTACATAAGTAGGATGGAGTGCCTTGCCTACACAGTTAGACACCACCGTCTAAAGACAAGGATGGCAAGACAGTGGGTCGTTTAACTTGTATAGCCCTCTCGAGTGAGTCATACACTTTGATGCTTTCTCTTCTTCCTCATCCTCCTGTTCCTGTTATTTCACCATCTCTTGTCTCTTCGTCTTCGTCTCCTTATTCTGCTCTGTATAAAATGCTGAGGAAAAGCAAAAAGAAAAATCCATAAACAATGCTTTCCTTCGCTCTTGATGTTCCCTCGGCTTTTTTCCATTGTCTATTTCCAACACTCAACGTTCAAGCTCAAGCTCTGAAGACTTAAACTGGAAAGCCCAGACAACGAGAGCGAGAACGGGAGCCAAAGAAGCGAAAGAAAGAAAGAAAGATGTAGTAGTAGAGAAAGCAAGGAGATCCGAGAAAAGTGAACTGGAACGTTGGGCTTTAGGTTAAGGTACGGATTTGGGTTTACGGTGGAGAAAAATGGAGGAATGGGATGAGGATGATATCCATGTACATTAGAATGTACATATACCAATACAAGCGCTTACATTCCTGTGTACGATGCCATAGCAAACCGTTGAAAATACAAAATACAATAGAATACAAGATAGTGCAATGCAATGCACTGCGTGTATGTATTCTACAATGTACAATGTACCCTGTACCTTGTACATGGCCCGATGCAAAGTGGAAGAAGAGAGAAAGCTGAAGAAGAATGTGTAGAATTGAATGGGAGATGGAACTGGAGAATGGAGCATAAAATGACGATCTAGTGAATTTCTCCAGTGTATATTGTATGTATACTGTATACGCTTGTACGTATTCCTTTTATCCTCTCTCTTCGTCTTTATCTTCCACTTGGTCTTGGTCTTCAACAGTTTACTCCATGTACAAAGCGTACACACATTTATGCACAAAAAAGGACGGGGGAAATATATGTATAAAGTCCTGTGTAAAAACACACAAAGTGCCGTAAAACACAATATAGCGTAGAAAAGTGTAGAAAGTTTATATGTACATGGAGAAAGTATCGGTAGAGTACATACATACAATGGGATAAAGATGCCATACAATATACAATGGAAAACAAAACAATACAAGTTACAATACAAAAACAAGTGCATAGAAAATGCAAGAGAGACTTTGTTGTCTTATTCTTATCCGGGGCCGTGAGCGCATATAAATTTCACATTCACCATACTCGCAGTCGGAGGACGGACAGACAGGCAGCCAGTCAGTCAGACAAACAGATAGATAGATAGACAGGGAATGGTGAATAGGAAATGCACTTAACGTGGACTATTTTCACAGTCCACAGTAAAATAGCAGAATAAACGAGTCACATGCTTATACATATGTACAATGTACATGCATTTGAACATTTGAACTTTTTTTACTGTATACACTTGTATTAATCCGAATAGCAAGCGTCCTTCCGTGTATATAATGTATACATATGTGAGTATGTATGTATGGACGAATTTTCCAATGTACATACATGAAGCCCAGAAAGACAAACGGAAGAGGCTCAAGAGGAGAAACGGAGGAAGAGAGATAGAGAAGGGGTGGAAAACTGCACTCGTTTCTTGTACACTTAAATGTATCTTTATTGCCAATGTCCCGTCCCTATATGTCTCCTTTTCGTCGTCTTCATTTTCGTCTTGGCTCTCTCTCACTCTCTCTCTCTCTCTTTCTCTCTCTTAAACTCTTGTGTAGACAATTTCCCTTTGATGGCAACTTTTTGTTTTCACCCGCCGACAGTCGACCAGACTCAATAGGAATACGAGTTGACTACATAGACACATTGAGCATATGTACATATTATGTACATCACACACACTTGCTCAATCCATTTCATTCCGCCTTCTCTCTCTCTCTCTCTCTCTCTCTCTCTCTCTCTCTCTGTCTTCCTTCGTTCTTTCTCTCCCCGCCTTGTTTTCTTTATCGGAGGATGTAACACACACTCGCGTTTTACCTAATATCTATTTATTCCCCCAATAGATGCGACCCAGCCTACACACTACACACATTCGCATTTGTCGGTATGTGTACATACCGTTGTATGTTGTATGTATGTACAAACAGTTTCTCTTCCCCTTTTATATTGCACAATATGTACTTTACACCCACTTCCGATAGACAAACACGGTGAAGCACTCCAGCCCACACATATGTACATTGTACAGTACATATGTATACTTACATATTTATATGTATGTATGTATGTAATACTATTGCACACTCACTCCAAGTTTCGGTACATCTGTGGCTTTTTTCGTAGTACACAATTTCCATCTAAACTGTATGTATGTATGTATGCATAAAATATGTATGTACATATAGCATGTATAAATACAAAGGGGAGCGATCCACCAGTCACACAATACAATTTACGCCACTTTCTTCAGCCGCTAACAGTTTTTCTCTGTACTCTCACAAGGTTTTGTATTTTGCAACGATTGTATTGTATTGCGGAACATATGTAAGTGCTTTACATAAGTATGTGTATGTGTATAGTGTAGGTATATACATAGATACACATTACAAATGGTTATTCTGTCTTTGATACGTATTTATGTACACATGGGTGTGGACTTGAAAATCACATAGATAATGTCGACTTGTTCTTCTCCTTGTTCTTTTTATTTCGACCTGAACTTATATATTGTTAGTGTACATATGTACGTACGTAAGACTTGCTCCCCCCTCGACAGGAAGAATGTTGGGAGGATCATCCCAAAATTAATTTACGGCAGCTAACGAGCAGTTTTTGTTCTCCTCCATGTTCAACGTTCAATGTTCAATGGCAAAAAGGGAAGGGAACTGCTGAGTTGAGCTAAACTGAACCAAGAACCGAGAACCGAGAGCTTGAGACTTGAGTTGAGCGAGGACAAATTACAAAAAGTATGAGAGGTATCCGCAAATATGTGCAATCTTTATATGTATGTACTTTATACATTATGTATGTATGTATGTATGTGTGTGTATGGCAGACTGGGAAAGTTGGTGGTAAATAGTATAATAGTTGTGGGTCGTGATCTCAGTGTCATCTTGCCATGGCGTGTTCGCCTTTGTCTTCGCCTTCGTCTTGTCGTCTTCGTCGTTGTCTTGGTCTTCATCATCATCATCACTGCTCAAAGTTCGGAGATCCAAGATTAGGCGATTCTTCACAATGTCGTTCCTTCTCTGTCCCAAGAATTCTTTTCTTATTCTTGTCCTCTTCTCGAAAACTCTGTGAGTCCTCGTGACAAATTACACCGCTATTTTTTCTTTCAACCCGAGAGAAAAAAACAAAATGTGAATAATAATATGTGCTATCTACTTATATACGAGTAAATACGACACTCATAGCATAGCATATAGCATAACATACCAGGCTGTACTGGTACTTTAACTGCCATGATGTAATCTTATGTGAAATGCTGTAACTGTGTATGGCATGGATGTATGAATGTGGTGTTTTGGCCTTGCACTTATACGATATTATACTTATAAAATTGAGCATTATAAATTATAATGGCAGTGTTTACCTAATCGTCAAGCTGTATTATGTATATAAGTAATACTTGTTTTTATCCCGAGTAAATAGTTATAGTACATACCTTCGTTGAGCATGAGGCTAAATGGTGTAGATACAAGTTGACGCATTGTTTGACAGCCCCTTGCCTCGTCCTATCAGCAAAATACCTTTGTAACTACAATATATGTTGATGATGATAATGATTATAATATATTGTATAATGTACTGCATCATTACAATATATTGAGTGCTCCTACCTAAGTATCTTATGTATGTATGTAATGTACTTCTGTACATCACTGGGAGTTTTAGAGGTTGGATAAGTATAAAAGAACAAGTTGAAGTTGAAGCTGCTCAAGTTGAAGTTGGACGACGTGGAAGTGGAGTGAGTATAAAATAAATGTGTAAAGGAGCAGCAGCAGTAAGGACGGGAGGTATTTTAATGGCAAGCTGTCACCTTTTAGCCCAGTTTTATATCCATCTGTTCTCTTTGTTGTAAACGAAATGGCTCGGTGACTCCCTTTTAGGTATAATCTATAGTTTTGTAGCTGTCTCTTTTCCTTTCTCCCATCTTCTTCTATGTCTTCCTCGTCCTCTTCTTCTTCTTTTTGCATTCTCTGGCTCTGTCCTTCCCTTCTAGTTATTTTACAGTTCTCTCTTTTTCTGTATGTATGAACGAATATATAATAATATATTATGCACCATGTTATTTGTTATACATTATTATCTATTATACATTATACACACAGTGTTTTCACAGTGCAAAAAGACAACCTCTAGCTAAAAGAAAGAGAGGGAGGCGGAGGGCTAGGCTAAACTCGGCTAAACTAAACTAAACTAAGAAGCCTGAAATTAGTATGGAGAAGAAGGGGGAGGAGCAGAAGCAGGAGAAATAGAAATTGGAAGTTGGAGTTCTATTTAGTTGGACTTGAAGTTAGAATTGGAATCAGAGTAGTAATATATAAGTATGCATTGGAATGAAGAGCCAACTAAAGGAAACTCCACTGCTAAAGAAAAGTCAAGTGCAGAAGAATGAAAAGGAAAATGAAAATGGACAAAATGAAGGAGAAATATATAGTCTGAGGATGGATTTTCTGTTCTAGCAAAGGAAATTTCCTGGTAGTTAGCTAAATAGAAAAAGGGAGAGAGAAGGAGAGAGCGAGGAACAAAGTAAAAAGGTAGATGTATAATAATAATACAAATAATATACGTAGCAAAAATTCTCTCTCGTAATAGGAAAAACTATTATTATTTTATTATGATCATCATCAACTTGGTTTAGTCTAGCTTTCTCGTATGTACAATGGACACGTGTATAAAATAAATATAGTGCAAATATATTATATAATATATGTATATAATACATACTGTGTGTAA
The DNA here is from genome assembly GCA_034698285.1 of Sminthurinus bimaculatus. Taxonomy (NCBI): domain Eukaryota; kingdom Metazoa; phylum Arthropoda; class Collembola; order Symphypleona; family Katiannidae; genus Sminthurinus; species Sminthurinus bimaculatus. Next base: position 86 of record JAQIVE010006804.1, on the reverse strand, counting down.
TGTGTATTTGCAAAATACGCGTATTCGTATTTGTAGATGTCGATATCAACGTCAGAGTGGAAGTCAAAGTCGATGTTGATGTGAAT
>JAQIVE010006803.1:0-11127 GCA_034698285.1 Sminthurinus bimaculatus | reverse complement strand
CTATGGAAAATGTTCCCGAAACGTAAAATTTTTGACCTATGAAACTTTTTGCCAAATATTTTTATTTGCCTAAGACTATCAAAGTTGCTAGATACGACAGATTGTAATGTCGTAAAAGTGTTGTCACGACGATGAAGGTAAACCCTTATTAAATGCTTACTTATCAGTAAATTACTTTTGGCTGTGTATTATAAGTTGATCTTTTAATTTTCAGTAATTTCTCCAAGAATGTACAAAGACCATCTTCACTTCCGCCTGGAAAAGGCCCTTCGGGAGTTTGTGGTTGCCAATCGAGATGAAATTCATACAATTTTCATTTCATGAATTTTATTCCAATTTTCTATGTACCCAATACTTGGGTATCAAGTATCTACATACATATTGAGTCAGTGTAATGTTATTTGTAACAAACGCAAACGAATAAAGAAAATTATTTATAAATTATGTATATTTTATTTTCATGCTCAATTTACATTCATATCGTATGTTATGTATCATTATTCATAAACAGAAACGTTTTGAAGAATTAATAGCAAATAGTAGGGGTGGAAACGCTTTACTATACAAATTTTTATCTGTGAAAGGAACTTCGTGGAATGCGACTCAGCAAGCTGACAAAAAAGTCAATGTCCGGCGTTGAAATGTGAGAGAGAACGCAGTACAGTTGGGTTTGGAGGTATGGTGAGAAACTGGAGGTTTTTTAGTCCGAGAGCATTATACTTATGTATATGCATGCATAAAATTACAAGGTCTAAAAAACTTTGACATTAAAGTTGGGGAATCAAATGACATCAATTAAACGTGAAAAGTGTACTAAAATCCAGTCGAAAATTTATTCAGAAATTTTTTTCTGAAATTTGTTCTTGTCCAATGCTAAAATAAATGGCAAAGAGCTGATTAATTTTAACTTGTAAGCTTAATTTTTGCAAGTAAAAAAAGGTTGTAGTTTGTTCATCAATCAAAAGTTGTTTTCAGTTCCCTCACCATTAAAAACCCTTCTCCATGTGTCCGCGTTGCCAAATTCGTCGTTGAAAATGTCTCCGAATATCCCGTTACTCCCAGGCCTCTCCATTGGATAGAAGTACGCAATTCTATAATATGCAACAACCAATATTTAACGTTTACACATTAAGAATTATAAAATACTAGGAATCTTGCTAATTTAAATTATGTATTTTTACTGATTAATTTATTAACTAATTAAAAAAATTTAAACTAATTTTTAAACGTTGAGTAGATCCGTTTACCTTACAAAAATCAGGATGGCAAAGCCCATAAAAAGGCCGATAACAAAAACAATTGGGATGGAGGCTGTCGGACTCAGACCTGAAAGTCCACTCAGTGACTCATCAAGATTGATTTCGTCCAAACCCGACAGAAGGGAATTGAAAAGGAGTTCTAGGCCCGATCCTGATCCTGTCCCCGATCCGATCCCCGGTAGGTCAACACTTTTTGAAGCACTATTCCCCTGTGAAATCCCGTCTGTTCCAGTCATTTTTGTCTTCCTTCTTTTTACAACTAAATCCTACAGTATGACCAACTCCCAACACAAACAATTGACGGCGAGGTAGTATTTTCAGAACACAGTAAAAAAAGGAAATTATTGTACAAGACAAAAAGATTGCCCAGCACAGAATCTAACGAACCAAAAATGAAGGAGTAAAGCACAAAGCGATAGAGAATACATTAAAATGGGATTTCATCAACAATTCTGATGTACTTACACTCCCGTTCATATCAGCTTCACTTAAAATTCAGTACATCAGGCATTAGCCCAGCTTAGCTTAAACTAGACCGAATTCTGATTCTAATTACCATAATGAATTTTCCTTGCATGACTCTAGGATACATAAGAAGATGCATTTTTTGTAAGTGTGAGGTAGTTATTTAAATTTTAATTCGAAATAGTATCATTACAAAGTCGACCAAACCAAAGTTTCTATACATGTTGTACATGTAACTGTAAAGTAAGGCTATTATTTGTTTCTCCAAGTCAGACTTGTTTGTTTTTGTTTTTTTTTGTACGTACATATATGCGAAAACGGCAAGTACTTGCGTATAATTATGTTATGTGCCTTGAATAAAACAAAAAACAAAAAATTTATTAACTCTTTAAAAAAACTAATATTTTGTATTAAAATTAAAAACAAAAAGTGCCTCGCAATAAATAATAACATTGGGACTAGCAGATGACAGCAGGTGACAATTCTTCCAACTCCTTGACATCTTTCACTTTTGCAGAAGCAACGATGGGACCAACTGCAAGTCGGCCGGGAGAAACGGAAACGGATGCTCGGCCCACTGATGCTGTCTCTGTTTTTGTCATTTTTCAGTGTAAGTAATGCCTGCGCACAGTGCATCTATATACGCATTCATGTATTGGGCACCAAATTGAGGCCCCTTCAAATGAAAATGAGCTTTTATTGACTCCCGATTTGTGATTTGTGGTGTGTGCAATATCGACGCTTTCATTTAGCTATCTTGTCCCTAGAAAACAACGCCGAAATTTAAGGAAATAGTCATGTGAACAACCCTCACCAATAAATAATGTTTTATTTTACTAGACGCGACGCCGCTTACAATTTCGATGTCCGATGAAACATCCGCAAGTTAATTTTCACTGCACACTAAAAAACCACGTGCTCCTATCTTTATTACACTTTATAGTATACTATTTATAGGTGTGGATTTCACAACTTATTTTTCATTCTCCACTTGTGAAACTTTTATATCATATTATATAAAACAAATTATAGGTTATTGGTCCCTATACGTACGTGCCTGCCTCACAATCAGTTATGTAAGCATTTATTACTAAAGCAATGTTTAATGCATCAACTATTCAACTATCGAATTCGGCTCATCAGGTAATGGTAAAAAAATAACAAGCACCAAAATAAATACAACATATTACCTATATGTATTGTACACATAATCCGGAAGGAATTTTCTACTTTTCCATGTTCTCATGTCATTCATGGAAAATCAGAACAAGGCTAATGCGTACGATTAATGGCTCTTATCATGTTGATATTACACACATTTTGTAGCACATTTTTACGACCGTCGGCGTGAGTGTAATAAACTTGTTACATAATTTTCCCCTTTGCATATTCTGGACTATTAGTGGTCACCCACTTTACTACAAGGGGGGCTAGAAACAAAATTGAATCATCATTCCAGAAGACAATACTTTATCCGTTATAAATGCATAATATAATTTAATTTAATTTAAACAAGCACCACGAATACTTAGATTTGATCCTATTTTGGGACCTTCTTCTAACGATACGAACCTATCAGCTAAGAGAAGTTAGGATCTCATGCTCCTGGGTCCTGGGCACATGTCATACACATACATAACTACATACCTACTTAAAAGTACAATATTATAGAGACACAGCATTGAAAAAAGTATGCCCTCAGAAAAACATCTTGTCAAAAAATCTTATGAACTTTTGACACGATTTTGGTCGGAGACCTTGTGTATATTATTTTTGATCAAGTTTTCATCAAAAATTGTCAATCTTGTCAAATTTCAGTAAATTTTCATTATATTTTGGTCAGATTTTTTTCTCAGGGTGGATACAAAATACAAAACGTATGAAAAAAAGTTTAAAAAATTTCCAGTGGATTCGTCTCGACTTGACTAGACTCAAAACATTCAGCTCTCGGCCGTCGTTGTATATAATAAAGTTAATCTTATCTTTTGTGAGAAAACACAGTGACTCAAATCTCAAATAATACGATTATGAACCAAAGTGATAAAAACACGATGGTAAATAAAAAATATTCCCCTTCTTATCAACTAAAGTCCAGTCCAGCATAAATGGATATAAACATACCTAACGACAAAAACCCCAAGAAACGAAACAGTCAACAAGCTAAACAAAAAGCTTATAAAGTAAAAGCAAAAAGGTAGTTATATATTATTGCATTATTATTTATATCATAAGCTTTTACTTTAAAACTTTTGCGATCCGCTTGCATATTGCTCACCGAGCAATGTGTGTTGAATTTGAATTGTATTGAGTACCGAGTATTGAACTGCATGTATCATGTAGTACTTATGTACTATACTTAGGTAGAGTGACTTTGTTTTTCGTAGGTATTACGTGTGTGCAGTTCCTTTTCAATATCTATAATCTATACAATACATGTAAATGCTTACAAAGTTTTCTATCCACCATAATATGTGTAAATACGTCGAGAATATAAGTGGCGTGTAAATCATACAAAAGTACATAAACAAGGGTATTGCAAAGTGTAATCTAGATATTTCAAATCCGAATCGAGTCTTAATTTAAATTTTATCACACTCATTCATTATTATTTACTATCACTAATGCTCACTGTCCAGTGCTCATATGTACACTCCGTGACTCACATCTAACAATAGTCCAGCAGCTAAAAAATAAACCTAATCAGATAATCAGATTTCAAGAGAACCCTTCATTATTCGAATTTCGATTAGCATTTTAATCTTCTCTAGAAGTTCCCAAACCCTTGTACTTTCACACTTGAAAACATTCAAGTCAAGTCAAGTCGAGCTCCGGGATCGCAATATTTTTTTTCAAACACAACCTTTTACCATGATCTAGTTTTTTAAAATAATGATAAGAAAAAAGTGGGGGGAATTTTAACGACGTGCTTAACTTTATCAAATTTTGTTTTGCGTGTAAAAGTTGTATCAATAATTATCATTATAGTTAAAATACAATGGTGACTGGTGGAAATCGACCGCCAAGTGTGTTGCGCTATCGACATCATCGCGGCAGTCTGAGTCCAAATGGAGATGAAGAAGACTCGTGGGAAGAATTGCCTTTGCCCGAAGGCTCTCTCCGTCCTCATGGACATGGTCCGGGGTTTGACGACTCTTACGAGTCCCATCCAGACAACGCCATTTCCGCCTCCTCCATGGACAACAGCTCCTCCCGCAGCAAGCTCTTTGACGGAGACTTGACCCGAAGGAGGAGAAAAAGTCTCAAGGGCGACTTTCAAGTCGAGTTTCAACCCTTGGCCATCACTCTCATCGCCATCCTCATTGGACTTTCTCTCCTTTTCGTCAAGTACATGGACGGCCGACTTCCCGAGCCGCTGACCGTGGCGTCGCTGAACACCCCCGGAGCTGGAAATTATACAAAGCTTCAGTATGTATTGACAATTGACGTTAACTATTTTTCATAAATTCATTTTTATAATAAAGTGCTTTTGTTTTAATTCATCTTGAATGTCAAAATTTGTGTGTGTAGATTTATCGAGGAAAGAGCACGAAGAGATCTGGAGGATCTGACCAACTCTGGACCGAGAATTTCGGGAAGTGAGTTGACTGATATTGTCACTGTCAAAAAGATCACGGACATACTGACCCAAATGAAGATCTTTCTCCATGACAAGTTCAACCTGGAGTTTGAGGTGCAGCGGCCATCTGGAGCCTTTGTGACCGACCACGTGTCCGTGTACAACTCCATTGCCAATGTGGTGGCCAAGTTGGAGCTCAAGGACCCCGCTCTTCGCTCCAACCACTCTATTCTACTCAACTGTCACTTTGACAGCAAGCCGAGTAGTCCTGGAGCCACGGACAATATGATCAGCTGTGTCTCCATGCTGGAAGTTCTTCGTGATCTATCTTTTTACAAAAATGACCCCAATTTCACTCTGATCAACTCGGTTGTCTTTTTGTTTAATGGTGCCGAGGAACTTGGGCTTCAAGGTAAAACATTTCGAAACATGTATTTTTGACTTGGGAAACTTTTATACTTTTATTTACATATAATTGTCTTCTTGCTATACAATTATGAATTGACGTATTCTAGGGGCCCACGGCTTTGTCAAGGGAGATGGAGGTCAAGGTCACAGGTGGTCGAGGAATTTGAAGACATTTATCAATTTGGAGGGAGCGGGAGCGAGTGGCAGGGAAATCCTTTTTCAAACCGGACCAGGTAAATAAAAATAAATTATCAATAAAAAATTACTTTCATAGTTCATAGTAAGAGCCAGAATGTCATTTTGTCAATAAATATTAAAAAATTATTAATAAATAATAATTAGTGAGACTAATGACTATTGGAATTTTAAGGACTACGAATGTCATTGCCAAAATTGCCCACACACAATATAAAATACAGGGAATAAATCCATAAGCGGCGTCAAAATGCTTCAGTGCAAACTGGGAAAATATTAAAGCTTCGACGCCGCTACTTTGCTTAATCAAATCTTTTGTAGCTTAGATATTGGCATTGACACCATCAGGGAGAACTATTTGCTTCCAGAATTCAGGAATTAGTTATTCTAGATTATTTCCCAAACATTGCGCTTTTTCGCAATAATAAAAAAAAGTTTTTGTGTCATCTGTCTTTGGTTCGTAAAAAAATTAAAATTTTGTTCTGTATAATATTATAGGAAATGGATGGATCTTAAAGGCCTACGCAAAAGTTGCTCCCTATCCCTACGGACTTGTTATGGGTGAAGAAGCCTTTCAGCTCAACCTCATTCCAAGTGACACCGACTTCCGGATCTTCCGGGACTTTCGAGACATTCCGGGACTGGACATGGCCTTCATAAAAAATGGCTGGATCTATCACACCAAGTGGGACAAGGTGCAGGAGATCACTCCAGGGAGTATTCAGCACATGGGGGCCAATACTTTGGCTTTGGTTGAGTATTTGGGCAACCTGGACTTTGACCAAGAGGGGGTCGCCGATAGCGATGATGACATGGTCTTTTTTGACGTCTTTGGCCTCTTTATGATCGCCTACAGTGAGACGGTGGGCATTATCATCAACATTAGTGTGGCCATTCTGTTCATCGGAATCACGGTCATTGAGGTCGGGGTCAAAGTGTCCAATTGGAAGACTTTCATCTGGCTCCCAATTTCTATCCTCCTGTCCTGGGGTGGAGGGGTTTGTGCAAGTGTCTTTGTAGGAGCTCTCTTCAACTGGTGTGGGTATTTTAAGCCGTTCTACAGCTATCCTGCTCTTTGTCTCCTCATTTTTGGACCACCCGCAGTTCTCTCTTCAGCCCTGGTCTTATCCTTTGCGTGGAACGGCGCTCAAAAGCAGAGTTGGCTGGCTGGAAAAGTGACGATTGCCCTGTTGATTATGGTTCTTTCCTTTGTCACGCGAAGTGTGTACATCCTGACGCTCAACTTAGTCTTTGCAACTTTGGCATGGGTTTCGAGCCATTTTATATTTAAAAGTAGGTAGAAAACCTAATACTGTCAAATTTTGAAAAAACTTCTGAAATCAGTGAATTTTTAGGGAAATAAAGAAATACAACGAATTTTGATTTATTCTCAGGATTTAACTATCCCAAAGTGGAGTTAGTAGTGAACCTCGTGCTTGGAGAGTTGGTTCCCTTCATGTTTGCAACCTATTTGACCCTGACCCTGGCCGATGTTTTTGTGCCGATCCAAGGCAGGAGTCCGAGTTCAGACAGCAACATATTTTTAGGTAAGATGATACATTGAAATTTCAAGCTAATGTTGCATGTGCAAAATGTGAATTGCAATTGATGGTCGAACTTTTGATGTTAATATAAATTAAATGACAAATGATGGAGGTTGAAACCCAGGAATATTCTCATGTGTTTATTCTCGCTTTCAGGTTTGGTGATGGCAGCAATTATCCTAGTCATTGCCTTTAATGGTCTCGTGTCCTATTTTGTAAACTGCAAAAAGATTCATTTGATTCTGGCCCTCGTCATCAGCGTATTTCTCGTGAATCCACTTATCGTGTTTGGCATTATCGGAAAAATTCCTTTTCAGGAGAAAACTCCAATGCGACTTCGAATTTTGGTATGTGTACAATACACAATTTACACTCTTGAACAACTTTTTGTTAAGTAAAATCCCATGAGAATTTCCCGTTTTCCACGTTTTGGGTGAAAAATTAAACTTGGTCACATTTTGATGAGACTTGCATGAACTGCCATGGAAATCTCTCCAAAATTTAACAATCTAGTCAAATCTCATCAAATTTTCATGAAATCTGACAAGATTCTAATCAAAGAAATAATATGTTTTTACTGGGCATATGCCTATAACCTAGGGTTCGGTTTTTGTTGGAAAAACTGAAATAGCCCTAAACAGTAAAAATGAAAAATACAGAAGGTAGAAGGCATTAACATTGAAATGTTACAGACTGTTTTTGAAAACAAATTGTGTGTCATTTTATGTTCAGCACTTGGACAAAACTTTTTACAATCCAACGGATGGCTTGGCAGATTTGACGATAAATCGAACTGACGCGGGTTATTGGCTCTGGCCTGAGGGTAAATTAGCTCATTGATTTTATTTATCCTTTTACATCGAAATTATAATTTGAGCAATATATTATTACAATTTTTATGTGTAACACAGTAAATCTAATTATTTGCATTCTGTGTAGACCCAAACACAAGAGATTATCTTCCAGAATTGGCGAGGTCGGTGCCAGAACTGAAAATGGAGAAAATTCTAGAGATTCCAGCGAATCGAGACAATTGCGTGGATCTTTATTGCAGCCAACCGTTTCTTTGGCCAACTTCCTCCTCAATCAAGTATGACGTCGTGTTTGTGCCATTTACGCCGTTCGGTCTTTATGTATATGTATACAACAGCAAAAATTGGAAAATATTGAACAAAAATTCCCAAGTAAATTATTTATGAATTAAAATTGTATTTTGCTTTCTATAGGAAAACTCCGTATCTGCAGAATGGCGTTAGCCTTCCTCCCTCCCTGAAAAACAACGTAGTGCTGGATGTTGTTGGCAATGTCAAAACGAAATACGGTCTAAGAAACCTGACGTTGTCGTTCCGGGGACCTTCCCAAATGAGCATCGTTTTTAGCCCGGGGCTCCTATATGACCTCGTAGATTGGTCTCTAAAGGATGTGAATGTCTTGGACAGTCGTCAAGATCTTACGTACATGGATCGTCCCACGTATTTCATCTATGTCGGAAACGGCTTTGGCGTGCGAAGCTTCAACATTTCTCTCATCTTTGAAGAAAAGGACTGGAGCAAGGACTTTGCGGATCAAAATGAAAATGATCCAGTATCATCCTGTCTGGCTCAGATAATGTACGTAGGCCATTTTCTGCACGACCCTTCGGCCGAACAATGGGATTTCAAACAATTCTCCAAGAAACTCCCCATGTGGACAACATTAATGAGCTGGTCTAGCGTTCTAAAACAATATACTATTTTGTAAACGTTATTCCCCTCTAATTATTTATTTATTTATATTTTTCAACCTGTATGTAAAGATTCTTGCAATAATATAAAGTTAATGATGAATGATGATACATGATAATATATAGAACACTTTTAAATATTTACATGCACAGAGTCTTTAATACTTTTGATATTGTGTTGTAAAAAATCTGGGCAGTAGGGATTGCTTACTTATAATATTGTCTAGACTCTTTGTCTGGAGATGAGTTGGGAAAGGCGACACTCCTGATATTGATCTTGTGAACTTATCCTAAGAATAAAATTTCGCTCAAATTAACTTTCTTGTTTCTTTGTATTTTTTTTTTATTTTTACAATCAGATCTTTCAGTCAGCATTAGAAAAACTGGAGATTAGTATTTTGTATAGGTATACAAGAAAGTTCAGTGTGTTCTTCGAAATGTAAACACATTGCTAAATTGTGGCAATAAACGTCTTGATATTTAAACATTTTTTGCCATTTTGACGGCTTCAAGGAAATGCTACAAGTCAACACTGTATAACTACTTTTTGAAAGGAAACGGCGTCCAATTATGTCAACGTATCATTCGTTTATATAATAATTTGAAACTTGAAAGATGCTCTCGCAAATCTTGAATGCATGCATAAAAACGTCAGTTCACAATCGGCCACTGTACATTGTACATGCATAGATACATATTGTACAAATGCAAGACGTAAGTAAGTATACCGATATAGATGTACATATACACATTGAATAACTTGTGTATTTTATTATGAGAAGGGGCATAGACTAGCAGTCCGTGGCTAATGAAAATCAAAGCTGCTCGACAAGTTTCTTTTTGAATTTTGACTCTTTGAATATGCATTGTATTTTTTACCTATGTATGTATGTGTTGGTATTGAGGTCAGAACAGGAAGTCAAAGAGAGCTGCAATCATCAAAGTTATGCATAACTTACATTATACATAGTCACAGCATATACATATTATACAGAATACAGACGCAGAAATGTACTTATTAGATATACAGTGTAGAGTGTAGAGTACAGAGTACAGACACACATGTGGTGTCTCACACATAATTTTCCATTTCCCATAATGTTTCTACTGTGTAGTGCTTATTTTGTCATCCTTGTTTGACATATTTTAAAATGTCACTTGTGTTCTTCAAGTGATTTTAGCACTTCGTCAATTAATTAATTAATTAAATTTTCACATTTTATTCCATTTGCTCAATGTTCTATATATTCAAGTATTTTTTTGCTTTAACCTCAAGTAAAAGTAAGTATATTATTATAGTATACATAAAATGGGAAGTATGAACCATATTTTCAAGATCAAATAAGAACTGTAGGCATAACAAAATAGACATAAAAATAGAGAAAGGTAAGTGACAAAAAGATAAAAGGATTGTCGCATTATTGTGTTGATCCTTTCTAAATGTCTCATTTTCTCTAATAAAAGATTTAGTGCTAAATCTTTGTATTTACTATGGGCAAAATGCAATGTCAAGTACACAAATTTTACGATGCGTAAAGATCTCTGTGCTGTGTGTATTATGAATATTATAGTTTATCCATCTCAACTTCTCGAAAATTTCTCTTGTGTACATACATACAGTGTAGAATGAGGAAAAGGTCCAACATTTTGCCCCCGCCACCAGTTTCAATAGCCTGAACATTAAAAATTGAAATATATGTTATATATTATATTGGAAAAAACGGAAAAAATGAGGGAAAACACACGTTAATGTGCACTTGTAAAAGTTGGTCTAGTAAACAGTAGACAAATGTTTGGCTGTTCCTAGTTGCTCACAACTCGCTAGACACGCCGAGTCCAAGGAGTAAAAAAGAATGAAACTGAAAATGAAAAAGGCTGCTTGCTTTTCTGTTTGACATAAGAAAAAGAAGGAACGCGAGAGAGAGAGAGAGAGATGGGTGAAACGCACATGATATA
>JAQIVE010006802.1:0-11128 GCA_034698285.1 Sminthurinus bimaculatus | reverse complement strand
TGTTTCGCTAATTTTTTAATGTGTCCGTAAATTCAGCAAAAGCGACTTGAGTAACCGACAACTGACAGAAACAATATGTACATCATTCGAAAGAAGCCATCACAAAAAATTTGCCCAGTATTGAGTAAATAGCCATTGTTTACAATAACCAATTTTTTTGAGTTTAAAAATAATAAGGGTTGACGCTGAAATGTTCAATGAAAATCAAAAACTAAGGCAAAACATGTCAACATCCTGGCAAAGTTGAGAGTGAACTTACACAGTTCTGCTTAAAAATAGGAAGTAAGATCATTTATCATGATGTACATACTAAGCAAGTACTCTGTTAGTTTAAATAGCTCTTCGGCCTCCTCTCTCACTGTCCCTAACTCCTTGAAAACTATACTATACCATAATTCTTAAACCACATCATCCGCTAGATCAGATTAATAATAATAATAAAAATTATTATTATTTTGATCCAGCGGATCAGAGTAATACGAAATATTTTTATTTTAATTAATTAAACGTATACAACTAAAAGAGCCCCTCCTGCTTTTTATCATAAGTTTAGTCCCTCGCAGCTCCAACCCTTTTAATGTTGCAAAATGTTCTACGCACTATGCATTGAGCAAGTAATTTAAATGCAGTTACTTAATTGGCGATCACTCGCATTTAACTTATTTACATTTTTGTTATTATTAGCAAATAACGACAGAGATCTTGCAGGTGGTTTACATGCATATGTCTGAACAATAGAAATGTGACAATGTACATACATACATATACATGTATGTACATTGTCACATTCATATATTCATTCATACAGTCATATAATTCCAATGTATAAACAGTGGAATTATAATGAATCTTGAATGTACTTACAGTGTATAAACGTGAGTACATAATAATATGTATAAATACAGGCTACAGCCTATAGGGCTATAATACAGTAAAATAATAATCATATATTATGTACTTATTATGTACCAACTACCAACTGAGAACTGAGAACCGAAAACTAAAGACAGAGCAGCGAGAAAAAAGCGGCGCAACTATCTCTATGGCAGCAGACGTTTTAAGTACACATAGTACACAGAATTTTCAGGTGTAGGGAACGCACTTTTTTTAATACGGTTAATAATTAAGTTTAAGGTCAAATTTAAAAAAATGTAGTACATGGGTAATTAAGTTTAGTCTATCCTGATTCTAATGGTGTACATATCGTTTCTGTCCGTTACTTGAGTCGGCTATAAAGAGTGATATGATGCGGTAGTATCCAATTCAAAACATGTTAGTAGATTATGTGCAATACTTTTGCGTTTTGTGGAAAGGTTCGTAAAATCAAAGTGTTTGTAGTAAACGGGAATGTTGGGGTACTTTGATAAATATTAGTCATAAATGCGATTACAATAAAATTCTAAGGGCATGAGAGCGTAAGGCATATATGGATTAATGAATAAAAGTTATGTGCCTAGCTAGAATTTTGTTTTAATAACTCTGAGTTGTACTACACAGACGTGTGTGATGCAGAAAGAAAGTGGGAAAATGAGTTTGAAACTATTGTTATTATTTATTATCCCTTAATAACATTGAATGCTGTTAAACACTTTTTATTGAGACTTAGCGTTCTTATTCATTTGATGCATAGTACATAAACACACACGAGTGGAAAGCTTGCATGTAATATGTCATAAAAGATTCTTCATTTGGTTAAAATCAGTTTCCCTTTCTTTCGAATTAATTTAATATATAAACAAGTTATATTGGCAGTCAAGTTTTTCTTTTGTGGTCCTGCTTCGCCTATATTTCTTATATTATCTTACTTAAAAAACGTTGTATCTTTATTATGTAGTACGATTTTGCAATGTTACAATAAATATTCATTACCATTGCTGCTATTTATCACTGAAATATAAATCGCTATTTGTTTGATGGCTCACAGTTGTTATTTGATCCTTTTTTTGATGATCCAACTTGACTGTTTAAACTTATGTTTTGTTGTATATACATGTAATCTCTCTCTTTTTGCAACTCAGCTACCCTTTTGCTATTTTTCGATACATGTCTAACCTTTACGGCCTTGTTTCATTTATTGAGTATAAAAAATTACCAACTTTCTTATTTATTTGCCATGCAGCAAAAATAACGGGATTCTTCCAAAAGGTACTACCTTTGTAAAAATATGCGCATTCCGTATGTGCAATTTTCTACTGCCGTGGTTATGGGCTAAATTTATTGAATAGGAAATAACAATAATCAAAAAATCTTATTCGCAAAAATAATGCTTTTAACTGCTATTGAAACTAATCGTAAGCTCTTTACGTGTTCCGGCACAAAAATATTTAAAAAAATGTTTTTATGTGTATATTTGCAGAAACAACGAGAAAAAGGCCGTATTGCTTTACACTGCATAAAGTAAGTTATAGTTCATGATTAAGAATTGCTCATATGTACACATGCAGAAATAATACATTATCAAACGTAAATTAGAATTATCGTTTACTATTGTATATTTATATACTTCAAGTTGAAAACATTCTATATTTTAGACTAATTGAAAAAGCTGACTTACCTGGTGAACCTCCACCGAACGAGTTTAGAGTCCGGCCACTTGGTTGTTTAAATTTTTCTTCTAATAATTCACATAGGGCTAATTCTGGATTCCAGGTAAATTAAACAGTATAGATAATAGACATAAATTTAAGATTGAAAAATAGTTCAAAGTTATTTTATGAAGAGACAAGACTTTCATATTGAATTTTATTTTGTCGCGCAGATTGGATACTCAGTCGAAAATAAATATTTTACGATACATTTAAGAGCGATTGACGAAACTGACCGTGACCTGTGGATCGATTCTATACGCCAATGTAAGTCTATATTATGTTTGTTTATGTTATTTACTGTGCTAATTATATTGGTGCATTTTTTTTGGGAAACTATCAAGCATTCAAATCGTAAATATATATATTTGCCGTGTCTATTGCAGGCGTAGACGTTAAAACTGGTACTTCAACAAACGGGACTAGCTCAACTGTTTCATCGCCAAATTCCGCATCAGCAACAACCTTATCTCAAAGTGTCGCAAGTATATCCAGTAATTTATCTCAAAACAATATTCTGTCTTCCCCTAAACCACAAAATATAGGAACTGTGAAAATCGCCAACACATCTTCAAGATTACCAGCAAAAAATCCTGTAACTCCTAATAGCAACGCACTAAATGTAAACAATACATGCTATCCTCCGAAAATCCTAAATCAGCAAAATAATTTGAGCAACGGAAGTAGCAGTACAAGCTCGAGCTCGACTCCAACAACTGAGCGTGAAAACGACGCTTCACCTGAATTCAAGAACAACAATACTAATTTACCCGTTGTACATTCCACTGCCATTCCAAACGGATTAATGAGTAAGTAATTTTTATTCATATTATTTAAGAAATAAAGTTTGGCATGTTTTAAGACTTGGTATTACTGTGTACGAGATGCAAGAACATGAATGATCGAATAGTTCCGCAAAAATCCTATCCTCGAAAGTCATTCCCTGCATCATGTAAAATAAGACATAACTACGGTTAAATATAAAGAATCCTTTATTACGACAGTATTATATGTAGAAGGTGTGTATTTATAAATAGGAAGAGCTAAGCTTTTGTACTGCTGAGCATATATCGTCACTATTTTTACGACCTCTCATTGTCAAGGCTGAAATTTATTTATCGAAATCACAAGAGCGCTTCATGATTTCGGAAGCTTAGTTCTGATTGGATTTACATCAGATGTAAATCCATGTAAATATAGAGTTATTAATAATACATTCACTGCATAATACAGAGATATACAAGTGCATGATATACATATGAATCTTTAATCTTTTATGTAATGCGAACGTGTCATCATATTTTCGTGTTTAAATTGTAGATTTGTACCATTAGAAAAACTACAATTTTCTACTATTGCTGAGAGTAGAATAGGGATTTTATATTTTATGAAACACGATAGAAACTTATTCATGGTCATGGTCAATTCAAAATATAAATCTTGTGATGATGATAATGCTAATAATATTCTCTTTAGTCTATTCAGCTATCTACACAATTAAAGTTACCATGACTTTGGTCGAATATATTCCACATTATAGGAAATTGTACGTATACTGCATCAAAGTAATATGTATTATACACTTTTGAATACAAAAGAGAAATCAAACGTCATAATATGGTAGCAAATTTTTATTATTTGTGTGTTTAACGTATACATGTAAATACTATATCTTACGCTATTGTTATATGTATACAATATACCTGCTTATTTTCTGGCTCTAAAAGAACATATTGCATACTACGTACTCATAATTCGTTCCTTGGTACATTTGTGTGCTAAAAAAAGAAATAAGACAGAGTCGTTCATGTAACTTTTTTTATGAATTATATAACTTTTCCTATCTGTGTATGATTTCGTTCAAGTTAATCGTGGAAAAATATTTCATGACTTGAAATATTTCAGTGATAATAATAACACAAGATAATCAAAAAAAAGGTATGGAATTAGTAATAGGGGATTCTTCTAGATAAAACTTTTTCGCAAAATACAGAAAACAATAGGGATAGTATGCAACTGCTGACCTTCTATCTTCTGTATAATAAAAGGTACATAATATGCTCACATGTTCCTCGTTAATTATTTAGCTCTATCAAAATTTATGTTTATGCTTGGCATTTATTCTTATCTTTGTCTTATTCCATATTCCGAGCTACATTTACTATAATTTTCATAATATATTATAGTAGAGCTTTGAGTTATGTAACTAGTATGTAGTATGTAGTTGTATTGAAAAGTTGAAAAGGGATACGATTTACAGGTCTTGTACCAGTACTATGTACGGGGCCACTCAAAAAGAATATTGACAATAAATATTTGGACACAAAACTAGTATGATGGAATCGAATTTTCTTGATATGAACTATAAACGTAATATTATGGACGCAGAAAAACTTGTCATTATCGTGATACAAGGAAGTGAATTTTTTAAACCAAGTCCAAACAAAGTACTAAACTGTGTGAACCAAAGTTGAGCTTGTTCGCTTTCCTAACATTTTTCTCATAGTGTGTTCCAACTTTGCAATTTTAGTACGAAAGTTGGTGTTAAACTATTATATACCTACATACTTATACATCATACAAATGTATATCCATATTTGTGTTCCGTTTTTTCTTGAGATGAATTATTGACGATTGAAGATTGCAAGCAAATACTTATGTATATCCATGTGTGCATATTTACAGGATGAAAAAACGTTACCGATTTTTCTTAAATAATGCCCCTGCAACCGAAACTTTTTTAGACACCACTCAGATGCCAGAACAACAAATAAATGCATAAAGTTGCAAAAAAATGGTTTCTAAAAGTTGATGTGTTTGTGACAAGTAAGCCAAATTTTGGACTTTTCATCAGGGACCACCTGATTGAATTCTAACACTTACACAACAATTTTGGGAATATTGCAAACATAATTTGTTAACCTCTTTTTGTGGCCCTGTATATACCATTTCCATATCTGCGCAGGAGACAATAGGAAAATGGTCTGTTGATATTGTGTTGTTATAAATGTAAAATTAAGAAATCAGCATGTGGTTTAGAGGAAGATCGGATGCAAGCATAAAAACGATGGTCACGACAGACATTATTAAGCGAAATCAAATGAAGTGGCAAATCCAGTTTTTCCTTCTTTTCCGTTGTAAATCTTTACATGTTCGTTTTCCAGTACCGACTCTACTACCGAAAACATGTCGTTTGTATATGCTTCCACACGATGGATAATTTTCACATGAATAGGGTAGAGGGTTAAAAATTACACAATTATGAAAGGCAGAGGATCCAAATCGTGAATTTACAATAACTATAATTTTAGCGTATTATGATTGTTGATTACCATAAAATTGTGATCACCTGGAAATTTACAGACAAAAAGACAATGTTCATTTGTAGATTTAGCATGTAGGTACGTTTATTGTTACCAAAAACTAGGCGTACCTAATGGACAATAATTCCAAAAAATTATACACTGAAATAAAGGATTATAGATAGAGATTGTGAAAAATATAATGACATGGGTTGTCCAGTTTTTTCCATGGAAATCACTCGATTTTGGACCGCTTATTTTGATAAGAGTGCTTGCGATACAGTCAAATCGGCAAAAAATGCACAGAAATACTCTTACATAATACATACAAATCAGCATTATTTGTTAGTGCAAGAAATATCTCTGTTGAATTTCTTCCGCAACGGACGGCGACATTCACTGCGCTAAAAGCCACATGTGCTATAAACAAGAAAGTATATTCTAATTCAGAAATAAATGTCACAAAAAAGTACGATAGACCTTTTTAACTTGAAATAATGTAAGCGAAAATTCCGCATTCGAATTCGAAGCATGCTAATGTGTTAACATGAGAGGAAGAGCTGGCTGTTAATTTTTCGTGAGACGTTAAGCCTTCAAATGTTAAAATCACTATCGCTTACTACAGTATAATATGCGTACAAAGAAAAATGAAGATGAGTCGAATAAAATAAGGTGTATCGTCTGATACATTCGTTTCGTTACATAGTCTAGTATATAGGAAACACACAGTATAAAAAATGTAAAATCAGCCCTGGGGAGATTTAATCGTCTTGCTAACTGAAAGAGAGGTAGAGAAGAGGGAAAAAAGGAAGGAATGAAATCGAATTTTTCTGTCAGTCTTAGTTGAGTCTTCTCCCCCTTAGTGAGGTGGATGCTAGTGCATATTGTGTAGTGTAACGCATCATCAGAACGCATCGTCACTTGTATTATTCTCTCTCGCTGTGTAACTTGCCTGGGTTGGTTTGGTGGGACTCAACGCATGGAAAATATGAATTATATTAAATATACGTCCAAAAAATGCTGTTGTGTTGTAGTAAAGTAAGTGTTTACACCAATCATGAATTAAAAGGGACGAATGATACAGTTAAATCAGTTAGTATATACGTTTTATTTTGTGAAGATTATTGAAGAATTTTGAGCAATGAGACTTAATGTCATGCTTATAGCCATTTGTTTGTGTACTAATCTTTGCACTACCGTGTCTCTACAAAAGCACTAGACAAAATCCAAAGTTTCGTCTGTATGATTTTTATTTGAGTACAATGCAGTGGGATTTTTACATAGATTACAATTATTTCAATACGTCTCTTTTACGTTTTTTGAAGTGTTGCAATAAATTTTGAGAGCTTTAGAAATAATAGTGCACTGGAAGTATAATCATAAAAGTAACTCATTAAATGTAATTAAATTAAATTGTCTCGTAGTTAAATGCAAGCTGGGGAGTTTTGAAAGAATAGAGAACTGAGTGTCGGAAAGTAGAATGTGATCTGTATTTTTGCTTACGAATACTATAGTGAATGGATAATGTGATGACGAACTGTCATGGACCGAAAGAGCAATATATGCATCAAAATGGTGTTGTTTTCTCGTGGACAAATTATAGCATTTGTGATTCACTCATTAGAACTATCGTAGTTCGTGATCCGTGATGATGGATGGTAAAATGTAGTCGGGCAAGGAATAAAGTGAATATAGACAAAGAAGCATATACAGAGTGTTTCTTTCTTCGTCGGCTCTGTATTATTGTTTGGTTGGTATTAGTGATTTCAATTTACCAGTCATCAATTACCAGTTAATCAACTACAATTTGTGCTAAAATATGTGAATGCACATCAAATAGTGACAAGAGTTACAAAAATAAATTTTTATTTTCAAATAAAATGGTGTTCAATAAGTTCTGGCAAAGTGTGGGGTTTTTCAGTAGAAAGAATGCTATTTTCAGCCAATCCAAATTACAAATGGCTGGAAATAATGAAACTAATCAAAGTCATATTCAAAATAATCGGGAAATCCATCTAAACTACGGTGAGCATATATTACTTATAATATAGAATGTACATATGCAACACGTATGGCGTTTGTATCGGCCCTTTTTGCTGGATTATTGTACGTGTACCATGTACCATGTATAATGCACGTTTTACATTTTACATGGTTTGTACATGCATTATGTACGAATAATGCTCTGCGGGCAATTCTAAAATTCAAA
Organism: Sminthurinus bimaculatus; assembly: GCA_034698285.1. Lineage (NCBI taxonomy): Eukaryota > Metazoa > Arthropoda > Collembola > Symphypleona > Katiannidae > Sminthurinus > Sminthurinus bimaculatus. Next base: position 3,032 of record JAQIVE010006802.1, on the reverse strand, counting down.
ACTGTAAAAATAGAAAATAGATTCGGAGAGACGACGCAAGATAAAAGTTTTGGAAGTAATGGAATGCTTAGAATCCCTAGAAAATGTTCTTCAACCAGTTACAAAACGTCATTTGAGCACATCTCAAAGATTCGTATCGTGCTAGAATTGCATGTGAATGGACTGATTTAATTTAGTAATTTCTTACCACACAAATATTTTAGCAGTGTATCATTGTAATGGTTTACCATGTAATTTTACTGTGAAAAAACAACCAGCATGGTTTACATAAAGTTTTAATTTTTAAAGTGTAATTTTGAAAATTTTAGGCATGAATCTAAAATTTCCAGTGAAAAATAAAAAGGAAACAATGTACTTTAAATATGGTGATGGTAGTGTTGTCTCGTTGTAAACAGTCCAAATTAACAATTGCCAGTTGTTGTAGTCTGTTTTTTCGCGCTTGCCTCCTTTCGGTAGTGTTATGTGAAAAAGTTATAAAGTGTACAGTGTCTTCGTAACACGAAATGTACCTACATCTACGCAGTTTTATCCTATAATTTTATTGTTAGTTAAAACAACATTTGTACAACATTTGATTTGATAATTATTCGTTGAATATAATGCTATGGGCAGCAACCCAGGGTGTGCGTAAGAGTATGTACTGTTGTCCTTTATTTTGTTCATACTTGTTATTTCTGTATTAACGTCTAGCGTCTGGGTCTAGATGTTAACTTAATGTATGTTGAAATATAGTAATTACAGCTGAATGTATCCTCGAGGCAGTAACATGAATTTCCACGGTTCCGTTTCTGAATTAAAATTTTAGTGCACATATGTAGTGAAATTGTATTACTGATCTTTGCATTCTTTTTTCTTAAACATATAATATAATTCAGCTCTAAATTGAAATTCCTTAAAATTTACGATGGTAACTGGTAACTACCATGGAGGGCAGTTCTAGATTTTATTTGTCAGTGTCTTTTGAGGCTTCATATTTCTACTCCCGTTTCGTCATAGCAGCTATACTGCATTCAATGCCGAAAATTAGAATGAGAAAAAGTGCAGGAATAATGTAAAATGTCAAACAATTAACTATTGAACCTCAATTTAAAGATGAAGCTGTCAACATACATAGTACTGTTATATCCTCTAAAACTTGCAAACATGTAAATATGCGTTTAAACCTAGAAAATTTTGGTTCGGCTAAGGTTTGACCCAATTCATAACTTAAGTACATATACAGAGATGTGACATGTTTTTGTTGTTTTTTCAAAGGATAGTGCCTAGAACTACTACATACTTATTCTTCAGCTTCTTTCTAAATTGTAGCTCACAACGGATATAGTAAATCATGGAATTATTTTCATACCACATAGGTATGGTGTAAACTTTGCATTCCTTCAAAAACTGATCTACATATGTTGAAAGAAACTATGGACTTGAATAAAAAGTTACATAATCAGTTTCATTTTCAATGTCTTCTTGTGTCTGTTTCATTTTGTGTCTCTGCTCTGAATTTTTCAGCTGGCTTCTAGCACTTTAGACACCAATATGCAACGCTTCAATGACCGCTGCAATTATGAGTCACATGTAGATGTATGTATGCATATGTAAATAAAGATACACATGAAATGTGTCATGGGTGTACAGTAATATGTATGTTATTGTTTCTTGAGTCTTGGTAAAATAAAGTGCTAATTTATAAGTCATGTAAGTGAGTAGCTAAGAAAATTGTCTTCACACCTTCAAAAGCGGGATTAAAGTTCCGTTGATACAAACATAACATCATTTACAATTTAGGACACTGCTGAATTTAATTTGCGTAACTTGTCCAATACACGTTGGATTCACAAATTATGTTTTGTGACGAGGTTTTTAAACAGAAGGGTTAACTTGAAGTCGAAACTATTTCATAAGGATAACTATCACGTTAAACGTCCTATTATGCGATTATAATAGATGAATATCATATGTATTATGATTTATAACAACGTTCATAAATTAGAAGTCCAAAGATCACCCACGTAAACATATTTTCTATGCTTAAATATAAAGAGCCGCTCGTTTACAGAGTTCTCGTGAGTGACACTGGCTAAAATCTTATTGCAGGAAGGTGCAAGTGTTAATACGGATATTGTATTAAGTAAAAAAATATAATAATATATGCTCATGTGCAATCCTAGCCTTATGTGAATACTTAGGGCGATCTATTGTAGACACATTATATGATTGAGCATGTTTGTTTGTTTATCAAAGCACATATTATATGAGCTGCTGTAAAAGAAAGTCAAAAGGAAAGGGTGAAAACATTGGGTGTTAAATTTATGCACATCGGTATTGTACATTGTATATATATCATAATCAAATATGTAATTGCATTTGATTTATTTGTTCATCACCTTTTCCCTTCTTTTCGGTGCGAAAACTCAGTCATTTATTTTCTTCAGAATCTTCTTGTTCTTATGGCAAGATTCAAAATATGAGTCTACTTGTAAAATATAGTTTATGTGTTTGCGTTAGGAGGATGCACAAAAATACTACTTGCCTATATGTATGTGTTTTAGGAAGAGAGAATGGATAGAGAGGAAGTATAGAATGATAAAAAGAATAAGTGTGAAACACCAAAGTCAAGTGTCACGGTTGTGGGTCATGACGGTAGATTGTAGACATACAGTATGAATTTTCGACGAGAATGTATAGAGACAAGCTGAGAGATAACGAATTAAGTACTTCTAACATTTACATGTTATCTTTGACGAGGAGGTTTCCGATATGACTACGCAATGTGGTCTATGTCATACTATATTGACTGTACTATAAACATGTAATATGAATACCATTTTTTATGCCTGGGTTTTTTATGTTGGCGCACTCAATCAGCCATAGTGTAAGTTAGAATATATTATGTTCATATTTTTTTCTTTAGCGCTATGCATAATGCATATACAGGGTCCGCGGAAAGTATGGAAACAAAGGTTTTTTGCTATATCTCGGGAAGTTTTTAAGGCAGGATCCTAATATTGCACATAGTGGTAGAGTATGATGTTAGGATA